>ONZH01020683.1:0-74188 GCA_900303285.1 Rhinella marina | reverse complement strand
TTTAACTTAGCCTTGAGGCATATCTATATTGAACCAGTTGAGTATATTACATGAATTATCACCAGCACTTACTCTACCGGCAGCAGCTCCCACTTCTTCATGTGTATAAACAGAACTAGAAGAACTCATTCAGTAGCTCCGCCTTTTCCTGATCCCCAGTAAATCAATTCCCATCACTATTATTGGTTTTGCTATCCCTGGCCACCAGCCTTTCATTTTGACTTTTGCTGCTTTTATAGAGCTTTTACAATCTTTATTAACCCTTTTGTAGTTATTAAAGGCTATGGCAGACCCCTCTGATTTGTATATTTTAAATGCCCTTTGTTTTTCATGTATCGCCCTTTTAACATCCGCATTAAGCCACGCAGGGTGTAATTTTAAGCGTTTTGTATTTGTTCCCCCTGGGAGGTAAATTCTGCAGTATAATTACCCAGTGTAGATTTGAAGGTCTCCCATTTATCATCTGTGTCACTACTTGACAACAGCTGCTCCCAGTCTATGTCCTGGAGTGCGGCCCGTAACCCTGGGAAATTGGCCTTTTTAAAATTAAATGTTTTTGATCTCCCAGCATGTTTATGCTTTCTACACTTTAGGATAAAAGTAACTATATTGTGGTCACTATTACCAAGGTTTTCCCGAACAATTACCTCTCAACTATCTCTGCATTGTTAGATATAACCAGATCCAACAGTGCATCACTTCTTGTTGGTTCTTTCTACAACTGACCCAGAAAAATTATCCTGCAATAAGGTAAGAAAATGTCTCTCCTTTTGCAGTTGAAAGCTGATCCATGACCCCAATCATACCAGGGAAGTTAAAATCTCCCATTATCCACTACTGTACCGCCTGGGCAGCCCACTCTATTTGTCTATGCAGCTGATCCTCTATCTCCTCAGTGATGTTTGGGGGTCTATAAATTACACCAAAAATAATTCTTTCATTGTTAGTCTCCCCTTTTAATTCCACCACACGGATTCTGCATTCACACAATCATCACCACTATTGTCTCCTTCATACTCGCTTTTATACTACTTCTGACATACAGACATACTCCTCCTCCTTTCCTATTCTCCCTATCCCTCTGAAAGAGAGTATAACCCTGGAGATTGACAGCCCAGTCATGCGAAGAGTCCAGCCATGTCTCAGCAACTCCAACTATATCAATTTCCTCCTCCAGTACCATGACTGAAGCTCAGCCATTTTGCCTGCTAGACTTCTGGCATTTATGAACATACACTTTAAATTACCATGTGTTTTTGTACATTTAGGTTTAGAAATGTAATTTATTGATGTTTTCTGACTAGACATGTTTTTTCTGCTGATTTGTAACACATGGATCTCCTTATCACTGCTGTTATCCTCCCCCCATGGTTCACTTCTCCACCCACCACTCTGTTTCTGACCACTCTCTAACTTATCTACCACTGCATGCTTTGCTTTATTTTCTGCTTGTCCTCCCCCCCACATCCCTAGTTTAAAAACTCAGCCACCCCTCTAGGATTCTCTCCCCCAGCACAGCAGCCCCTCTTCCATTCAGGTGCAATTTATCCACAGAATACAATTTGTACCCCAATGAAAAAATCAGCCCAGTTCTCTAAGAACCCCGAACCCTTCTCCTTACACCAAGACTTGAGCTATGCATTCACTCCCTCAGCTCCCCGCTGTCTGTCCTGCGATACGCATGGCACAGGCAGTATTCCTGAGAATACAACCTTGGAGGTCCATCCCTTCTGCTTGGCTCCTAGTTCTCTATAATTATTCTTAACAGACCTCCACCTACCATTTAATTCTTGTCGTTGGTTCCCACATGGACCACGACAGTTGGGTCCCTCCCCAGCCCCTCCCAGTAATTTGTCCACCCGTTCCACCACATGCCGAACCCTGGCACCAGGGAGACAGCATACCATTCGGTTGAGGCGGTCTTGGCGAAAATTATTCTATCCGTCTTCCTGATTATGGGAATCCCCTACCACTACTAGCTGTCTCGGCCTGCCTGCTTTACCATCCCCCCCACTACTAGATGGACTGTTCCCCCGGCTGTTAGGGAGACCAGTATCCACTAGGGTTGCCATTTCTGAGACTGACACCCCTCGCATCATCACCTAACTTGGCAATTTTGCTTGGGTGCACAGAAGCAGGACCTGGCCTTCCTTTTCCTAGACCCCCAATGGGTGAGAGGGTGTCGCATACTCTGGTCAGTACCCACTTGGTTTGTATTAGTTTGACCCCTTAACATCTGTGATCCAATTTGATTGGTTAGCCACTTCTTGGCTGCCCTCCAATGTGTACTGCGGTAGTTGATTGTCATTGCTAATCAGCACTAGGCACTTTCTGTAGTATATACCGTTTGAGGCACTGTGCATATGGGCTAACATTGATATTACATATGTGGGTGGGTGATGTTATGGGACTGATTTGGCTTACCTGAGTATTCTTTCTGCTTTCTGACATTCGCTGTTTTAACTTTGTATGTGTAATTTTATATCTGGTGTATTACCCAATAAGCATTATTATCTGATTCGTGCGTGGTGGTTTATGTAGGTTGATAGTTCTTGTTTATTGTATTTTTATATGATGTATGTATAACAGGCCCGCTTTTGCCATGAGGCAAGATGAGAATCTCGCCTCAGGCGGCATCTTAACTTGTCTTTGAAGGGGCATCCTGTACCTCCTTCTCCTCTGCTGCCTGCCTTTTCTGCTCTCTGCCTCTCCAGGAGCTGCAAAGTCCAAAGTGCTGACTGTATCAGCGGAGCAGCTGTGTGTGTGTGTTATTAACTTACTGGTCTGGGCAGCGGTCTGCACGGAGGGTCTGCAACCAAGTGCACAGGTCTGTGACAGGGCCCTCTCCACTAAGCACACCCTGCCGGCAACTAGGGCAGACTTTGAACCCTCCCTCCAGTCTTGTTTCTCTCCCAGACTCTCAGTGGGCAGTCATCACATCACTCACAGACTTGGCTCCCCCTCCTCCCTCCCCCTGCTGATCTGTGATGAAGTCTCGTCCTGCCCTCCAGGCTCCAGTAAGTCTCTGAGTCTGCTCCTGGCTGAGAACTGCCCTGAGGCCTCGCCCCTGCTGCTGCCAGTGAGTAGTGCTGCTGTGACTTGGGGATAGGATCAATGCTGCTACTATCATCTATGTCTGAAATGCACTGTGCACATATTCTTATGGCCTACAGCTGCCAGGGAGCTTTGGGTTTAGCACACTTCTTGGTGTTATACCTTTGCTCTATGAAGGAAAGGTCTTTGCCCACACACCAAGCAGTGCCTTTGTCATCTCTTGACACAAGCTTCTGTGTGCTGCTGGGAGCTCAATGTGGAGGTTTATGAATGGAAAAACTAGTAGGCAAGAGGATAAAGAAAACCCTGTTTCTGATCCTTATGTTAAAACATAACTTTCATTTGATTGCTCTAATACCTAAACACCTAAAGGAAAAGAAGAATAGTCTATAAAAACAGGTGCCCTACTTTTATAGACTTTTGATACTCTATTAACACTACTGTCAAAATAAGGTCATCTACAGAAACAGCACATTTTTAAAATTCTTTTTTTCCTTTAGGTGTTTAGGTATTAGAATAATCAAATGAAAGTTATGTTTTAACATAAGGGTCAGAAACAGGGTTATGTTTAGCCTCTTAGCTATTAGGTTTTCTATGTAAATACACTGGACCACTGAAAGGTCTATTTCCCTGTATGGTTTATGTATGCCCTCCCCGGAGATCATAGAGAAGACTATAGGATACACTGTGTAACATTCCAATATATTTTGTATAAGCCTGTCCTATAACTGCCTCCTGTGCATTCATCCTAGACCCCACCCGCTGCTCCTTGCCACATAGATCAGACATCTAATTGTGTTGAGTTTTGAACAATCTACTGCAGTCTACAATCTACTGCTCCGAGAAAGGTAGGGATTCTTTCTTCTGAGAGATAAATTTAAAATGGTCAAAACTTGCTATTTCTGCATGGAATACATTATAGAGGAGACTAGTAATGGTTTCCCTGCATAAATAGCAACATCTTAAAGTTATTTTTAGGCCTATATATACAGTATATATTCAATACAGACCAAAAGTTTGGACACACCTTCTCATTCAAAGAGTTTTCTGTAATTTCATGACCATGAAAATTGTAGATTCACACTGAAGGCATCAAAACTATGAATTAACACATGTGGAATTATATACTTAACTAAAATGGGTGAAACAACTGAAAATATGTCTTATATTCTAGGTTCTTCAAAGTAGCCACCTTTTGCTTTGATTACTGCTTTGCACACTCTTGGCATTCTCTTGATGAGCTTCAAGAGGTAGTCACCTGAAATGGTATTCCAACAGTCTTGAAGGAGTTCCCAGAGATTCTTAGCACTTGTTGGCCCTTTTGCCTTCACTCTGCGGTCCAGCTCACCCCAAACCATCTCGATTGGGTTCAGGTCTGGTGACTGTGGAGGCCAGGTCATCTGGCATAGCACCCCATCACTCTCCTTCTTGGTCAAATAGCCCTTACACAGCCTGGAGGTGTGTTTGGGGTCATTGTCCTGTTGATAAATAAATGATGGTCCAACTAAATGCAAACCGGATGGAATAGCATGCCGCTGCAAGATGCTGTGGTAGCCATGCTGGTTCAGTATGCCTTCAATTCTGAATAAATCCCCAACAGTGTAACCAGCAAAGCACCCCCACACCATCACACCTCCTCCTCCATGCTTCACGGTGGGAACCAGGCATGTAGAGTCCATCCGTTCACCTTTTCTGCGTCGCACAAAGACACGGTGGTTGGAATCAAAGATCTCAAATTTGGACTCATCAGACCAAAGCACAGATTTCCACTGGTCTAATGGCCATTCATTGTGTTCTTTAGCCCAAACAAGTCTCTTCTGCTTGTTGCCTGTCCTTAGCAGTGGTTTCCTAGCAGCTATTTTACCATGAAGGCCTGCTGCACACAGTCTCCTCTTAACAGTTGTTGTAGAGATGTGTCTGCTGCTAGAACTCTGTATGGCATTGACCTGGTCTCTAATCTGAGCTGCTGTTAACCTGCGATTTCTGAGGCTGGTGACTCGGATGACCTTATCCTCCATCAGCTGTGTATCCACCTGACTTCTGCCCAACACAACTCATGGTCCCAACCCCATTTATAAGGCAAGAAATCCCACTTATTAAACCTGACAGGGCACACCTGTGAAGTGAAAACCATTTCAGGTGACTACCTCTTGAAGCTCATCAGGAGAATGCCAAGAGTGTGCAAAGCAGTAATCAAAGCAAAAAGTGTCTACTTTGAAGAACCTAGAATATAAGACATATTTCCAGTTGTTTCACACTTTTCTGTTAAGTATATAATTCCACATGTGTTAATTCATAGTTTTGATACCTTCAGTGTGAATCTACAATTTTCATAGTCATGAAAATACAGAAAACTCTTTGAATGAGAAGGTGTGTCCAAACTTTTGGTCTGTACTGTATATATATATATATATATATATATATATATATATACGAAAGTTACAGTTATATATACAGTATATGCAACTTGGTCACAACTACAGTACTGCAGATTTTTATTAACTGTATGATCAAAAAAATTTAAACGAATGTCCAATATTCTGAATGCGCTAACATTATAGAGCAGCAGCAAATGAGGAACTGCGGCCTAAATTAACGATATTAAATATGGATGTCAGCTACAGAGACTTTTCAATGGTTGTAATACGCTGTGCACCTAGTGTTACTGGCAGAGCACACCTGGGTTTTTTTTGCCACCCCAAAAAAATAAACAAAGACGTATTTCACAATGGACTTTGGTCTTTTTGGAACAGCGACAATCTTTCTACCTACCCAAATACTATACCTATTGTTTAATTCCCTCCTAGGGAAAATTGAACTGCAGCAATAAATGAGGAACTGTGGCCTAAATTAACGGTATTAAATACGGATGTCAGCTACAGAGACTTTTGAACAGTTGTAATATGCTGTGCACCTAGCGTTACTGACAGGGCACACCTGTTTTTTTTTGCCACCCAAAAAAATTAAAAAAAAGACATATTTCACAATGGACTTTGGTTTTTTTGGAACAGCGACAATCGTTCTACCTACCCAAATACTATCCCTATTGTTTAATTCTCTCCTAGGGAGAATTGAACTGCAGCAGCAAATGAGGAACTGTGGCCTAAATTAACGGTATTAAATATGGATGTCAGCTACAGAGACTTTTAAACGGTTGTAATATGCTGTGCACCTAGCGTTACTGACAGGGCACACCTGGGTTTTTTTTGCCACCCAAAAAAAATTTAAAAAAAGACATATTTCACAATGGACTTTGGTCTTTTTGGAACAGCGACAATCTTTCTACCTACCCAAATACTAACCCTATTGTTTAATTCCCTCCTAGGGAAAATTGAACAGCAGCAGCAAATGAGGAACTGTGGTCTAAATTAACGGTATTAAATACGGATGTCAGCTACAGAGACTTTTGAACGGTTGTAATACGCTGTGCACCTAGCGTTACTGACAGGGCACACCTGGGTTTTTTGTGTTAATGTGTTGGAAACGTTTCTTTGTGTCTGTCACCAGATGATGTTTCTATGTCTGTTCTACATTGAATGCTGTGTCTGTTCCTTGTTATGTCTGTGTGGAACTGACCTGTGTTGGCAAATAAATTGGGGGGAGGGGTACTATCTCTCCTTGGAGAAAGAGCGTCTAAGGCTACTTTCACACTTGCGTTTGCAGGATCCGTTTGTGAGATCCGTCACAGGCTCTCACAAATGGTCCTGAATTGATCAGTTGTGTCCTAATGCATTCTGAATGGAAAAGGATCCGTTCAGAATGCATCAGTTTTGCTTCTGTTTGCTTCAGTTCAGTCTCTATTCCGTTTTGGAAGCGGACACTAAAACGCTGCTTGCTGCGTTTTGGTGTCCGCATGAAGAAACTGATGCAAATGGATCCATCATGACTCACAATGTAAGTCATGGGGATGGATCTGTTTTGTCTGACACAATAGAAAACGGATCCGTCCTCCATTGACTTTCGGATCCGTCTTTGCTATGTAAAAGATAATACAAACTGATCCATTCAGAACAGATGCAGACGGTTGAATTATCATGACGGATCCATTTGTGAGAGCTTGGACGGATCTCACAAACGGGTCCTGCAAACGCAAGTGTGCAAGTAGCCTTAATCGGCTTGAGAGCCAATCAGCCAAAACAGCTGTCAGCAGATGATGTGCTGGCTGTGGTGGTGTGTGTAAGCTGTGGCCTGTGTCTGTGGCTTCCTATGTCTGCATATCTGTGGTTCCTGTCACCGGTGCCGTGTAGGCTGGCTGCATGCGCTTTGTGTACTGACTGTGGGTGTTCCCATGTATGCTGGTTCTGTGATGCATGCTGGCTGTGGCCTTGTGTGTGATCAGGGTCTAAGTTTGGATGCATTTCTGTTTATGTCACAGGTTGTTTGTGCTCGGACGTACTGGCTACGGTCGACTCGATGCATGCTGGTTGCCAGGGACAATGTCCAGTACTGCAGCCTGTGTGTTCACTTCTATGTTCATGCAGGCTTCCCTCCCTGTTTGGTTCTGATGGGTCTAACTTCCCCTGGTCTGTTCCTATGCAGCTATATCTTTCTGTGAGCTGTGGGGCTTGTGGTTAGTCCATCTTGTGTCTGGCTGGGTGTAGCACCTTTTTGTTCACCCAGTAGGTCAGTGTATCTTGCTGAGTACAACAACTTGCTGTTGACCCAGGTTGTCAGTTCTGTCCTGTGCCTTGCTGGATGTAGCCCCTTGCTGCTGACCCAGAGGGTTTTGCCAGCTACCCTTGTTTGTGGCATCACCTGGTAATGTTGTTGCTTTGTCTGTTCTGCTGTACCTGTCCTTTGATGATGTTTATGTTGTTATCCTTGTCCATGCCTTGCCTGTTCTTCTGTACCTGTTCTGTGTCTGGATCCACTCTGTTCCATGTTTGGCCTAGCAGTGCTCTAACTTCGTCTGATCTTGGCAGTGCTAAACTGCTTCTGATCCTGTCCTATGTCTAGCCTGGCAGTGCCTACTGCTTCTGTTCCTGTGTCTGTCCTGCCTTCGGGAGAGGGCTCCTGGGTTCTCCAGAGGGAGGATCTCTAGTCTGTATGCAGCTCTTTCTGAGACCACCATGCTTCCATTCCTCTTGGGCTCCAGGCACTTGCTTCTGTGCTTGTTCCTGTTTGTCTTCTTGTCTGATCCATGTCCTGTGTTTGTTTGGGTTCCAGTTCTGTTGTCTGTGGTTTTCTGCAGGTAGCGGCTAAGTGTACCGGGACCTTCCTGGACGTGTGACCAGTGAGCCCATGGCCCAGTTCATCCCCACCACCAGGGGCTCTATGAAGAACATGGCTCACTGTCCCTCCAGGTGTTGCCTCTGGTCTGCTAGTGCACTTGGTTCTGTAGTAGTTCTACCACTATTGCCTAACCTGCTTTACTGTCATGTTCCTTTATTACCTGTGTAATGAAGTATTCTGTTGGTCTCTGGTCTGAATCTTTCCTGTGCCCTGTTTGCAAGACGTCCCAGAGGTCTGCCTTGGGCCACTGGTATGTGACACCCAAGACCATGGAGGCAGGCATAGACTGTTGGGGTATTACTCAGTGATTCTGGACCCTGTAACCATAAGATCTACTGTACATTTGTGCATGAACAGTTACAGCTGCTGCTGAACTCATTTAGAAGCTGCAAGTGCCCCATGTGGTGTTTGAAATTTTACTAAACGAGACACCTGTCTACAGCTAGACCAGACACCTTTCCAAGGTTAGAATCATCACCAAATATGAGGTTTCATTTCTCTCACCCTCCAATCTAGTGTTGCAATGTTCTGAATCCAACCACCTTGCCACTGGTGGATTTAGAAAAGGGGGTGGGCATGGAGAAAGTGGAGAACAAGGAGAAATCCAGTCTCTTATTTTCAAATTAGTCAGTGAGGAATACCCCTTTAACATGACAAACATGATAGTCAAAGCATTGACAGGTATGGAAATAATTGGATTGGCATATTTTACTGGTGTACAAGTCAAATAACCCTTCTGCTGAGTATTTTGTAGAAGGCTAGAGATCACGGGACAAGAACCAAGGAAGATTCGTCACCAGGTATGCCGTAGTACAAAATGGTGAGGCAACGATACAGAAACCACTCCCTTCTAGTTGCTTGACACAAGATGTGGAGCTGAAGGCAATCACTGCAATGTGTAAGGTACACACTGTAGGTAAGCCTATATGCTGAGGCTATACGACAACTAATGGACTCATATTAGATTAAAGGGCAGCCATGATGAGGGTGTCAGCACACACCAATGGACAGACCCCTGAAACTCTGATGAATACATTATCAGATTAGGCGGCCAGAAAGGCAGCATTACTCCCTGTGATGGTGGCTGCCCCATCAGCCATGCCTGCAGTAGAGGTAGAACTGCTACGGATCCTCCAGAACCGGACATCCCCTCATAAAAAAAGGTGTGGATGGAGAGAAATGCCATACAAGAAGAAGGAGGGTTCTGGCGTATACACACTAAGGTCTGTCTGCCCCGTTTTTTTTTCGATGATGGCCGCCCTGTCCCAGTCAGTGGTCCATAACATCAAGGGCTATAGTTTTACAGAACTAGTTTGCCCCAGGGTTTCAGAATGTGGCTGAGTAAAATTTATATAGGGATGGCTTACATGTGCAAGGCATAACCCTGGTAAGCCTACCCGAGTACCCAGGAGTACCACAAGACCAGAATACCCGTGTCAGAGATTGCAGGTGGACTATATACAGCTACCCAAGGTGGGTAATTACGAGTATGTCTTGGTCTAGGTAGACTTATTGTCTGGATGGCCTGAAACCTGGCTGGCGGCACATGTTACTGCAACCACTCAGGAACTGCTCAAGGAAGTAGTGTGCAGATATAAGGTCCCAGAAGTAATAAAAAGTGACTGGGGTACACACTTCACAGGGGAAATCATGAAAGCAGTGACAGAGGCCTTAGGCATCCAACAAGCATTCCATGTTTCATACCACCCACAAAGCTCAGGAAAAGTCATAAGAACGAATTGCATATTTAAATTGAAAATTCAAAATGCCATGGAAGAGACGGAGGAAGAATTGAGTTGACAGCTTGACTGCTTACATGTAGCCTTGTTCTCAGTCAGGTACACTCTCAGTAGAAAAAACTGGATTGTCCCTTTATGAAATCCTCTTTGGGTCTGCCCCTTATACTGGCCTGTATTTCCCAAAAGTATTGGCCATGAAACACAGTTCCTTGTCAGAGTATGTGCAGGCCCTAAAGGCACAATTAAATAAGGTACATAAACAGGTGTTTGCATCTATTCCAGATCCCAATAGTCTTGAAGGGAGCCACTCTTTGGAACCAGGAGACTGGGTGGTTCTGAAGAGACCCATCAGGAAAAGCCTTAACCCCCAATTTGATTAACCCTTCCAAGTGCTCTTCACAACTGCCACTACAGTAAACAGATTGGGTCCATGCATTTCAAGAAAGTTTTGAGTGTTGAGATTGGAAGAAATTATGCTTCTCATCCCCCTTGTGTGGCTATTAATCTTGGTGCAAAGAATATAAGGACTCTTAATAAGACAGTGAACGAGGACTGGATGATCCAGCAAGCAAGATCTCCCCCTGGAAAAATCAAGGATATCTAATTGTGATGTAATTTTCAGGATGCTCAGGAGGGAATCAGGTGAAGAGGTAGCAAGTCTTGGATGTGTGATTAGCACATGTCAATGTACCTCCTGAGCAATACCTAAAATTATTCACAAAAGGGGGGATTTGTGAGGGAAATCATAAAGGCGTAAATTTTGTAGATGTATTCATTTTATATCTCTGTATAACCTGCACTTACACAAGAGGGGGATTTAGCCTTGGAAGGCAGAAGTATAAAGTCCATGGTGAGCTCCTAATCCCCCCCATGCTGACCATTTATTTTCTCTCAAACTAAACATAGTAACTGTTTGTCTGGTGTATAAATACGTGCACTGCTCATTACAATAAACAGGCCATTATGGGAAACACATCTTGCTGTGTCTCTGTGTCTTGACCTCGAGCCGGCTCACTCATCTTCAGAACTATTAGGACACCACATTACATCAGAAGGTTGGTTTGCGGGCGGCATGGGGGCGGAGCCTGCGCTGAAGGAAGATGGTGGTGTGAAGCGCTGCTCCATTACTAGCTACACCCTAACAGCGTGATATTTCCAGTCTGGCAGTCCCAACATTGTAAAAATCGGAGGACCTAAGGCCACTGACCCTCCGGGACCCGGCAGAAACAACATCCAAGCTGGAGAGATGGAGAAATTCATCAAGAAAGCGGCCTCTACTTACATTGCCCGTGAAACCAAGATGGCGCCTGGAACGCTACGATCCTCAAGCTCCAAACACCATGCAGCAGACGGAGGTGAGCGTGCAAGGGAGGACTCTACGGACCCCAAGAGCCTCCCGATTTCAAGAACTTTCTTAAAGGAGGCACTGGCTAAAGCATTAAGGCCCCTTAGCACAGACATCGCCACTATTAAAGAAGATGTGCGCCATATAGGTATAAGAGTGGAGGCGTTAGAAGAGGCCCAAGCAGTGGACATAGCACACCAAAAAGCTGCATCTTTGAGTATATCCTCATGTCAATCCCACCTGAACGCTCTATACACAGCAATAGAGGATCAAGAAAATCGATGCAGGTGTAATAACCTGAGATTCAGAGGCATTCCTGAGTCAGTTGCCCCAAATGAAATAACAGTAGTTCAGATATGCTTGTCTTTGCTAGGGCCTGACTCAGCTCATGAAATCCTGATTGAAAGGGCTCATAGGGCATTACGTCCTAAACCGCAACCTGGTGAACCTTCTCGGGACGTCATCTGCAAATTTCTGCATTATCCCGTTAAAGAAGCAATTCTTAACTGTGCAAGAAATACTCCCTCCTTTATGTGGGAAGAACAGAATATTACCATATTTCAAGACCTAGCCCAATCTACATTGAGGAATCGCAGAGCTTTGAAACCGCTCACAGACTGGTTACGTAATCATAAGATCCTGTACAGATGGAGCTTTTCTTTTGGCCTATCTTTTTTCCATGAGGGCCACCGCATCACAGTTTCCTCCTTTGCAGACCTGGACAGGGTCTATGATCATCTCAACATTGAACCTCTACATATTGAAAATTGGGAGACAGACCAAGATCTTGCAAAGATGCCAGACCTCCTCATAATCACTCCTTGGGAAACTCCACAACTTCCAAAGCAACAAAGAGGCAAAAGAGCAAACAGATCTTCTACTCCGAGGAGATTATCGCTTGAGGACAAGTGAAGCTGACAAGAACTGCTCCTCGGTCTGATAAGACCTTCATCACCTGGTTTAATATGCCTACCCTGAAAAAGGGTCTTCTTATATATAAGATTTATTTGCAACTCTCTTGAACACTTTAACTTACAAAATGGCTGATATATGTGTTGCCTCTTTTAATGTCAAGGGCTTTCACTCACCTTCGATAAGATGCCAGATATTCTCTTACCTCAAATCTAAAAAAATGTTCCATACTAACACTTCAAGAGACGAATTTTAAATTTAATAAATACCCTAATCTCTCTCACTCAATATTTTCGCGATGGTATCACTGTGACTCTGATTCCTCGGCTTCCAGGGGTGTTAGTATTGGGATACGGAAGGACCTACCTTTTACATATTTCTCTCACGTCCAGGATGTAGAAGGTAGATATACCTTACTTAAAGGAACAATTGACAACCAATTATATACTTTTGTGAATGATTATGCCCCAAATGTAAATCAGATTTCATGTCTTGATAGAATTCTCACGCTAGTTGAATCCTTTCAGGAAGGCGTGGTGGTGTTTGGAGGTGATCTAAATTTGACTACAGATCATTCTACCTCAAAGAAATCTGCGATCTCCACTAAATCTTTCAGACACCTAAAAAAAGCTCTACAACGCTTATCCTTATATGATGCTTGGAGACTGCTAAATCCCTCCACCCGCGACTACACCTTCTACTCAACGGTACATGGCTCCTATCAGAGACTTTATTATTTATTTATATCTAAAGAACATTTACAACTTTGTAAAGGTGCATATATTGGTACCAAGCACTTGTCTGACCATTCTACTGTGTTCCTCACCATTCTAGCACCTTCTCTTGAACCCAGGGCATTCAGATGGATACTTAACGAGCAACTTATCTCCCCAGGAGAAACTTTACAACTCTCCCAAAGGCTACTTGAGGAATTTTTCGCCCTCAATGCTCTCCCAGAGACCTCGCCCCACATCCTGTGGGACACTCACAAAGCCTATATGAGAGGTCAGTTTATCAGTTTGGGTTCTCGCCTTAAAAAAGAAAGAAAGGCATGTATAGATAATCTTCTTACCTGGATTAACTGCCTTGAATCCCTCCATAAGCAATCTTCATTGGATATACACCTTACGGAGCTATCTGACATCCAGGCTAAGGTGAAGAACTTGCTGAACACCACTTCAGCTAAGTTTTATCTTCACTCTCAATTCAAATATTTTGAATATTATCAAAAATATATCAAAATTCATGATCCAACGTATAAAACGTATATCAAAATTCATGATCCAACGTATAAAACAGAGGAAGTCTCAAAATTATATCCATAAGGTGAAGGTCTCTGGTGGGGGAGAGGTCTTTAATACCTCGGCTATAGCAGAATAATTCCAAAAATATTATCACTCGCTATACAATTTGAGAGACACAGAACTCTCAGATAGAGCCCCCACCCCTCCACCGGAGATCATAGCTTCTTACCTCAACTCGTTATCCTTGCCTACCCTGTCTATTTCCCAAACACAAACAGTTGTTAGCCCCTTCTCTATAGAAGAATTGGAAACTACCATTGAACAATTTCCTAATGGGAAAAGCCCGGGACCCAATGGTTTTCCGGCTTTATATTACCACACATTCCATTTCATACTGGCTCCCCATTTACTTTCTATCTGCAACAGCTCCCTGTCTGGTGTCCCCCTGTCTACTGACATGACAAGAGTCCATATATCTCTGATCCCCAAGGAGGGGAAGGATGGTGCCCATTGTGCTAATTACAGGCCAATTTCGCAATTGAATTTAGGCCTGAAGCTGCTGGCTAAAATGTTGTCTCACGCCTATCAAGTCTCCCCCCCAACCTGGTTCACAAAGATTATTATTATTATCAATGGCACCTTATCTTCCTCCTTTAATATTTGAAATGGCACCAGACAGGAATGCCCACTTTCTCCCTTACTTTTTATTTTAGTTATGGAATCCCTATTACAGTCAATTAGAAGAGAGAATAGAATTCAGGGAGTCCTAATTGGTGGTCAGGAGCATAAATTAGCTGCCTTTGAAGACGATTTATTGATTATGACTACCAACCCGACCCACTCCCTGCCATGTATATACCAAATTTTGGAACAATTTAGCTCTTTCTCAGATTTCAAAATAAATATGAACAAATCCCATATTCTTAGTATAGAACTTCCAGTATCAACCAAAAGAACATTACAAAACACTTCTCCCTTCAATTGGGATACCCCACATATTACTTATTTAGGCGTAAAAATAGGTCCGAACCCCTCATCACTATTTACCCTCAACTATATCCCTCTATTACAGTCAATGACAACCCAAATTACTGCCCTACAACCCTCCATGTTATCTTGGTTTGGTAGGAAAAATATCATCACTGCACTTGTTCTTCCACGACTGACCTACCTTCAACAAGTTCTACCCATCCCTATTCCAGACATTTTACTCCACATTTAAAAGACAAATATGCATATTTCTATGGGCAGGGAAAAGGGCAAGGTTGCCTTACTCTACTCTTAGTAGATCTAAGCCATTCAGCGGGATTAATCTCCATAATCCAGAATTATATGGCAAAGCTGTTCTCCTTTTAACAGTGGTAAATTGGCTCGCTCAACATCAGGATAGAGCCTGGGTGGGTATGGAACAATCTAGCTTTGGGACCTCTTTTGCAGGTCTCCTAGTGGGGGTGGAGAATTTTCATTGTGAAGACAGATTTCTTAACTCGCTAATTAAATCTACTCTAGAGTCATGGAAATGGCTCCAATCCTCCCAAAATCCTATCCCTTTGCCCTCGCCCTTGATTCGTATCAAAGATGTAATGGCCCACACTCCAAAGGCTTTATATGAAAGCCTACCAGCCTCTATCCGTGACTCCACGGCCTCAGTCCTAGCTCTGCTTAATGAGGAACGGCGAGGTTCTGGGTGGGAAAGAACTGAGTCACCTTTTTCCTGGTAATTACTTTTCCCCACCTCTATTCTCATTTCTGCGCTCTTTCATATGTAAATATGTACCTAAACAGGCTTTGCTGCGTCCTTTAACGCGGTTCGAAGGCTTGATTGCTGACAGTGAACCACCTACCAAGCTCATTTCTAAGATATATTGAAAGTTATGCACTCCTATACTTATACCAAAACCAGCATTCATAGGTCTCTGGGAAAAAGATCTTGAGGTTACCTTTACTTCATCTGAATTATCCTCACTTTTCCTGACACCTCATGAGATCTCTAGATGTGTCCGAACACAGGAGAATGGTTATAAAATTCTGACCAGGTGGTACAAAACTCTAGATATCACCTGTTTATATAGCGCTACTGGGTCGGACACCTGCTGGAGATGTCTCTCACAGAGGGGCTCCTTCTTCCACATTTGTTGGTCCTATGCCAGGATCCAGACTTGGTGGTCTGAGATTTTTGACATTTGCAATAAGATTTGTAACTTGTCTATTCCAATGTACCCGCAATTAGCTTTATTAGGAATCCCGGCCACCAATTCTACCCAGCTACCCTCATCTCTCTTTAAATTGCTCCTAAGTGCTGCACGCCTTTTGGTACCTCATTATTGTCTATCCCCGATCTCCCAATGGATAGGGAAAGTAGACCAAATATTTAGATTCGAAGAAATTGCTGCCTGGGTAAGTCGTAAGATTGATAAACATAAATCACGATGGAAGCCATGGATCATCTTCAGGAAATTCTGAGGACTTATGTGTCCCTACTTCAGGGCATCTCTATTGCACCTCTCTCCCTTAGCTATACATTGGCACTCTAGCCTTCACGAGTTGCTAAGCCATCTCTACTCACTGCGATATTGTCATCTGTACCTGTGAACAATGTTGTAAAACTGATTGTTCTTGTTTTCTTTGTTAATGAAGAATTTAAAAAAAAGGGAAGGTCGGTTTGTGACAACACTATATAAATCACCAATCTAAGCCTCAAATACATATAGTGCTCTTTCTCTTCTGAGCCCTACTGCGTGCCCAAACAGTATTTTACAACCACATACTGTATAGGGTGTTTCTGTATTCAGGAGAAAATGGGTAAGATTCCATTATGTTACCCCTTGTTCAAATGAAAGATTTGGATCTAAAGCAACATTTTATTGTAAAATATGTAATTTTTCATTTTCATGGCCAAGTGTTTCTAAATTTTATGAAACATCTTTAGGGCCAAAGTGTTCACTTCACCCCTTAAAGAATTCCTTGAAGGTGATAAGTGCCAAAATAGGGTCACATTTGGGGGGTTACCACTGTAGGGGTAATTCAGGATGTCTTCAAATGGAACATAGCTCCCAAAAACTATAGCAGCAAAATCTACCCTCTAAAACCAATTGTTGCACCTTTCTTTTAATCCCTGCTATCTACCCATATAGCAGTCTTCAATCACATGTGAAGTGTTTCTGTAAACTGCAAAAACAGGGTAAGGTTTTCCTCACACAACCATTCAATCCCATTTTAATGGGACGCAAAAGATGTAGACAGCACACCATGTACTTTCCGCATCTGTATTTCCATTCTGTGGCCCTGCCAAAAACATAGAACATGTCCTATTTCTAACAGAGGGCAGGATGTACTGATCCGCAAAATATGGAATGCACACTGCCAGTATCCATGTTTTGCAGATCCGCAATTTGTAGACCACAAAAACGGATATGGTTGGGTGCAGAAAGCCTTATAAATATTAAGATTTATTTTGCTGTTAAGAGGAAAAATAGATTAAAATGGAAATATACAAAAAAGGGAAATTTTGAAATTTCACCTCCATTTTCCTTGAAGGGGTTTTCTCACTTTAGCAAATAGCATTTATTATTTAAAAGATGTTGATATAAACCATTTACTAATGTATTATGATTGTCCATATTGCTTCCTTGATTCAATTTTCCACCACATTATACACTGCTCCATTGTTTACCCCTACCTTGCAATCCATCGGATAATCAAGCGAGTCTCCATGTTGAAGAGTTGTGTGAGGGCAGACAGCATTTGGGCTGCCATGAGGAGGAGGTTAAGGGAGAGACGAGGGACCCCATGCATAACTTTGTTGGTGGTGGTAGTAGTAGTGGCACCTGTAGCCACGGTGGTGGCATTAGGGGCATTTGCACTCAAGGCAAATACAGAGCAGGGGATTGGGAAGGGGCCAAAGAGCCCAAGATGACATATCACAGTCTGATAAAATTGGTGGGGAGGGTGAGGACTATCCTGATAATTGAATGTTGGACAGTACCTAGGAGCCAGATTGGGGTGCTGAGGAGGAGGTGATAAAATCAGAGGAGGAGGGTAGTGGCAGTAGCAGCAATAACAAGCAATGTATGTTCAAAGTCTCCCAAAAGACTGCCAGGTCCAGATCTGCTTCTATTATGGTCAGCTTGTGAACTGGTGAGGCTGCTGACAGGCTCGGAGTGGTCCACAAGGGTACAAGTGAATCCCCCAGTGGGCTTCTGAGCAAGGTGGGCCCTTAGTCTACAACCTCCTGCACAAGTAGAACATAATCCAGTAGACTTGCTGCATTTGCACATAGATAAGCAGTGTAAATCTAAAGCTTTAATTACATTGATTATAAAAAGAAGAACACAACTATTACAGGAACTTATTTCTCAGATAGATCATTTAAAAACAATACTTGATAAATACCCCATAGATGACAATACCAAGAAATGGCAGGACCGCATCTGCAAAAGTCTACACCCTTGAGAAAGAAATCATCAATAAGAAAATTAAAAAATTTAATTGGAGAAATCTAAATAATAGAATTACCTCCAAAGAACTCATGGGAACACCATTACCCCAACAATCCACAAACCAGGATAGGAATAATAGTAATTATGGAATACAAACAGCCAATAGATACGAACCTTTGATACAGCCACATTTTTTAGACCAAACACCCCCCACCACCGTATCAGACAACCACACAGACCCCCATCACAACCGGAACACAAACAAAGGAAGCAAAGAACACCAGTTCACTATTACAACTCAAGACATCAACAAGAACACCAAGCAACCAGATATCAGGACCAATACACGGAAACACCATATCAATACAGAAACCAAACAGCATACAAACACAGCAATCAACACAGATCACCATCACCTCAATTATTAGAACAGAGGAAAGAACACAATCACTACAACACCAGATCACAAGCAAGAACCTATCAACATCAAAGACAAGAAGGGGACAGAGAAAGACAAGACTGAATAACAAAAAACCCTTAGACACATTTGATAACGCAGCCATCATCAATCTAAGTGACAATGAATTAACAGCAGCACAGAACAGTCTTCTACAAAAAGGACTAAAATTTGCCCCTACTAATCAAATGGATAAGTTCAACACTTTCATAGGCATTGAAAAATTTATGAGAAAACTTTGTCTAAAGAAATACTATATACGGAATCCAATAACAAGAGATATAATAAATGACTCTCCATATGTGCACACTAACCTCAAAGAAACATCCAAAAAATACCCTAGAGAAGAGACTAGTATAGAAATGGCAACCTTTAAAAAGAACATTGAAACAGATATTAGAAGAATGAAGGGTTTGGAACAAACAAACCAAAATATAACTTAAATAGAAAGGAAACAGCAGCTATTAAGGAACTTCAAAATAACAATAAAATTACTATTAGACCAGCTGATAAGGGAGGGGCGATCGTAATACTAAACACACAAGACTATATTGCTGAATGTGCCAGACAATTAACAGATACCTCAACATATAAATTAATGACATTTGATCCCACAATTCAATTCAAAAGACAACTCACGGACTATTGTGAAAAAGGACTGGAAGATAAAATTCTCCTTGATAAGGAATTTAAATTTATTACATCTACCCCAGTTTTCTACTACTTACCTAAAATCCATAAATCACTAGAAAAACCACCTGGCCGCCCCATTATCTCTGGAATTGGATCAATAACCTCAAACCTATCACAATATATAGATCGACAATTACAACCACTAGTGAAAAATATACCATCATACATTAAGGACACTACAGATATTATTCAAGCACTAGAAACAATAAACTATCAACTAGACTGGCTTATAGGAACAATTGATGTCAACTCATTGTACACAACTATTGAACATCAGAAAGGTGTCAAAGCAATAGAGAATCATCTAAAACAATACAGTACATTTCCAGATAAGCAGAGAGATTTTATCACCGAAGGAATTATGTTCATACTCACTCACAATTACTTTTGGCACAACTCTGACTACTACATTCAGCAACAGGGGACCGCCATGGGGACCAGATTCGCCCCTAGCTACGCGAACATCTTTATGGCGCAGTGGGAAGCGGAAACCATTGCGCCAAAGTTGGGGGCTGATCTGGTCCTCTGGCGGAGATATATCGACGATATATTTTTCATATGGCAAAACTCAGAAGAAAAACTGGAGCAATTCCTGCAGGAACTCAATATTAATGATTACAATTTAACATTCACTTCAAAAATCAGCAAGAGTCAAATAGAATTTTTAGATTTAAATATAACAATACAAGAAAACAAAATGATATGCAATACATTTCACAAACCAGTGTCTAGGAATAGCTTTATTTTATATTCGAGTTGCCATTTACCTAAATGGCTACTCAACATACCAGTCAGTCAATACAGGCGACTAAAAAGAAACTGCTCCAGCCCTGATACTTTTGAGGATGAAGCTAGAGCCCTAACAGAACAATTTAAGGAAAAGAAATATCCTGAGCACCTACTTACAAGTTCATTAGAGAAAGTCAGGAAATTGGACAGGAGAACATTTTTTGAACAGAAGACTCCAAAGGAGGATAAGGTAGAACAAATGAGAATAATCCTCCCGTTCAGTGCTCAATTCAGAAAAATCGAACACTCTATTAAAAACCACTGGCACATATTGAAAAATGATAGAACAATAGGCCCCACCCTGCCAGACCATCCACCAATCACATTCACTAAAGCACCCAACCTAGGTCTTAAAGTTGCACCCACAGTAAAAAGAAATGACAGTAAAATGAAAACACAAAATTGGTTATCCACCAAAGGATTTTTTAGATGTGGGAGATGCACAAACTGTCAAATTACGAGATTCACTAAAAAAACTACAGAAGTAAAATCTAACACTAATCACTTCACGCATACCATTGAAGAATGTATGACATGTGATTCCGTAGGGGTAATCTATCTCCTACAATGCCCATGCGGGAAACAGTACATTGGAAGGATGAAAAGGCCCCTAAAAAAACGTATATCCGAACATATAAACAATATTAAAAAAGGTTATTTATTACACTCCGTATCTAAGCACTATAAAGAAGTTCACAACCAAGATCCCACCACTCTCACATTCACGGCACTTGACAAGGTCACCAGACACTGGAGAGGGGGAGACTACATCAAAAGCATGTCTAGACTTGAGTCCCGTAGAATATATGAATTTGATACAATCATACCTAAAGGCTTGAATGCGGAAATGGAAGTATTTGGTTTTTTGTAAGATATTAGACGATTCTGGGACGGGTGCCCTTTGGGGACGGTTCTCATAGTCCGGCTGTGTAATTACCAGCACTATGACTCCCTCCCTGGGAGGCCCCCGCCCCTTCCTCACAATCAAACGTTCCTAAGTACACCATAGTGCATATCATTCTCACACCCAAAATAATTAACAGCAACCCAAAATATAGATATTCATACAAAATATAAATAAACACAACTATACTTACCCAAAGGGACACCATTCAATTCTGTAATAAAACATAATTCAACTAATTGACCCATAATAAATGTTTTTTATTTTTTATTTTTAATCAGTGATTATTTGTAGAATTCAATAAAGAAAAATATGAATGAACTTTCTCGATACTTTTCCCATGTACACAATCTATACTATTAGTATATATACTCCTTATAGACTTTTATTATTTATCATAAAGGATGCACCCAGAATCAATACTTCATATTCCTCAACCATATCTTTATTGTGATCAAGTAAATCAAAGATTGACCAATTAGAGTGAACAACTCATTACTCAGTTTAGCCTCATCCACACCAGATTTTTATACTCACTTGAAATCACAACCCCTCCCATAGGACGTATTTTCTATAAAAGAGCAGAAAGACTCAGCAGATTTACTAACCATTGAAAAAGGGGACAGCCAGAGATCCCCGAAACGCGTCTGGTGTAAATCTGCTGAACCATACTTCACTACATCAAGATTGTGAACCATTAAGCGCTTTCTGAGGAAATTAAGAATACCAGATTGACTTTTTGTTTTTTCCATAAGAAAAACGGCGAAACCAACCAGCTATAGCTGAAGCAACTCCTAGTTCACACAGTCTACAACTCTACAAGAGATTCCCGGCACCTCGATTTTTGAATTTTGGCGCGCATCAGACACGTGGGACGCCACGTGCTGACCGGGCTTAGACGCGCGCGGCAGCATACAGCTGAGCAAAGATACGCGCTGGGGAACATAGCGCATCACACAGAGCGGGACGTGCTTATACTTCTGGAGGACCACTACTACTCCACTCCCGGATGGGTAAAGTACACATCATCTGTATATATCAACCCAAGTAAGTTGTTGCGATACTATATATCTAAAAGCCGACAGCGCAAGGGAAGATAAGGTGACCTCCGGACACTCCTCATTCTTAACAATACTGCTACTATTTGATGAATATTGAACACAGTGTATCACTTCAAATCGTGGACGATCCAACACAAACTGTTTGGGACTACACATTGATACACCGCAGTATTGCAAACATTATACAGTGTGACAATTGTGTATAAATAACCCCACTTGGCATCATATATTTTTTGAACTAACTATATTTGGACCACATTTCTGGACTAACTAGCTAGTTGAAAAAGGACTACAATTTATTTTATCATTTTTTATACTATTCATTTTTGTTTATTTTTCACTTTTTTTAGTTTTTTCATTTTTTCATTTTAGTCTTTTTAACTTTTTTAATTATTATAGATTAATAAAAACTACTACTATTTAACGCTATTACTATCTCCATTGCATTATTTTTCCATAATACCAAATAGAGAGTGCTCTACTTACATTGTTATTGTCTGTCTAAATAATACGATTATTGGGTTTTAATCACAAGTGTGAAGCACCTCGCTTTCTATTTTCTATATTGGTGAGCCACTAATTATATCGCAAGCAGTTAAAATGCCTCAACCAGCCTACGTATGTTCATATAAAAAACTAGGTAGATTATTTAAGGGACCCACCTAATGAATCATCATGTAGCATCTTGCTGCTGTCTGCTGCTTTGTCAGCAGAAAATACAGTATTTGAATGTATCCGATTATTATTATTAAAATGTGTCAGATCTAAGCTAAGCTCAGCTGCCGTTAGCTCCGTGCAACAATCTCTCATCTGGCAGTTTTTATCGAGAGTGCCGGAAGAAAAAAGCATTGCTGTATGCAAGATCTGCAGGATTCAAATAAGCCATGTGCGGTCAAACACAAACATTGACACAATTGCTTGGTTGAACCACATGAAGTGGCATCACCAGTTAATGTGGGAAAAACAAAGTCAGCACCAGCTAGAGCAATAAAAGTGTCCTCCTTCTCCTGTTCTCCTATGAGGCAGCCAGGCCCTATCCACAGGCAGTACAGTGTCCTTGTCATAATCATCATCACTTACTACTTCTCCTTCTCAGACTACCCTTCCTCCTCAACTCCATCATCAGCCATTAATAACGTAATGTGTGGCTAAGCAATAACTCTACATGTCTAGCAATATCCTGATGAGCAAGCATCCCACCTGGCAAAGTCGCTGGCAGTTCTGCTGCCTTTAGCTTCCAAGCCACCTCTGCCTTGTATATATACAGTACAGACCAAAAGTTTGGACACACCTTCTCATTCAAAGAGTTTTCTGTATTTTCATGACTATGAAAATTGTAGATTCACACTGAAGGCATCAAAACTATGAATTAACACATGTGGAATTATATACTTAAAGGGGTTGTCTCATCTTGCCTAATGGGGGCATATCGCTAGGATATGCCCCCATTGTCTTATAGGTACGGGTCCCACCGTTGGGACCCGCACCTATATCGAGAACGGGGCCCAGCAAGGTGGTGGCTGGAGGACTCCGGTCCGGCCACCACCAAGCCGGCTCCCCATAGAAATGAATGGGAGCGCACCGCGCTTGCGCGGCCACCGCTCCTATTCATTTCTATGGAGCCGACGGAAATAGCCGAGCCAGCGCTCGGCTATCTTCGCCGGCCACATTGAAAATGAATGGAGGCGGCTGCGCATGCGCAGTGCGCCCCCGTTCGCTTTCGGGGCCCCGTTCTCGATATAGGTGCGGGTCCCAGCGGTGGGACCCGCACCTATAAGACAATGGGGGCATATCCTAGCGATATGCCCCCATTAGGCAAGATGAGACAACCCCTTTAACAAAAAGTGTGAAACAACTGTAAATATGTCTTATATTCTAGGTTCTTCAAAGTAGACACTTTTTGCTTTGATTACTGCTTTGCACACTCTTGGCATTCTCTTGATGAGCTTCAAGAGGTAGTCACCTGAAATGTTTTTCACTTCACAGGTGTGCCCTGTCAGGTTTAATAAGTGGGATTTCTTGCCTTATAAATGGGGTTGGGACCATGAGTTGTGTTGGGCAGAAGTCAGGTGGATACACAGCTGATAGTCCTACTGAATAGACTGTTAGAATTTGTATTATGGCAAGAAAAAAGCAGCTAAGTAAAGAAAAACGAGTGGCCATCATTACTTTAAGAAATGAAGGTCAGTCAATCCTAAAAATTGGGAAAACTTTGAAAGTGTCCCCAAGTGCAGTCGCAAAAACCATCAAGCGCTACAAAGAAACTGGCTCACATGAGGACTGCCCCAGAACAGGAAGACCAAGAGTCACCTCTGCTGTGGAGGATAAGTTCATCCGAGTCACCAGCCTCAGAAATCGCAGGTTAACAGCAGCTCAGATTAGAGACCAGGTCAATGCCACACAGAGTTCTAGCAGCAGACACATCTCTACAACAACTGTTAAGAGGAGACTGTGTGCAGCAGGCCTTCATGGTAAAATAGCTGCTAGGAAACCACTCCTAAGGACAGGCAACAAGCAGAAGAGAATTGTTTGGGCTAAAGAATTGACATTAGACCAGTGGAAATCCGTGCTTTGGTCTGATGAGTCCAAATTTGAGATCTTTGGTTCCAACCACCGTGTCTTTGTGCGACGCAGAAAAGGTGAACGGATGGACTCTACATGCCTGGTTCCCACCGTGAAGCATGGAGGAGGAGGTGTGATGGTGTGGGGGTGCTTTGCTGGTGACACTGTTGGGGATTTATTCAAAATTGAAGGCATACTGAACCAGCATGGCTACCACAGCATCTTGCAGCGGCATGCTATTCCATCCGGTTTGCGTTTAGTTGGACCATTATTTATTTATCAACAGGACAATGACCCCAAACATACCTCCAGGCTGTGTAAGGGCTATTTGACCAAGAAGGAGAGTGATGGGGTGCTACGCCAGATGACCTGGCCTCCACAGTCACCAGACCTGAACCCAATCGAGATGGTTTGGGGTGAGCTGGACTGCAGAGTGAAGGCAAAAGGGCCAACAAGTGCTAAGCATCTCTGGGAACTCCTTCAAGACTGTTGAAATACCATTTCAGGTGACTACCTCTTGAGGCTCATCAAGAGAATGCCAAGAGTGTGCAAAGCAGTAATCAAAGCAAAAGGTGGCTACATTGTAGAACCTAGAATATAAGACATATTTTCAGTTGTTTCACACTTTTTTGTTAAGTATATAATTCCACATGTGTTAATTCATAGTTTTGATGCCTTCAGTGTGAATCTACAATTTTCATAGTCATGAAAAATACAGAAAACTCTTTGAATGAGAAGGTGTGTCCAAACTTTTGGTCTGTACTGTATATATATATATATATATATATATATATATATATATATAGGAAAACATATGTCTCCAAAAATTATGTGTTAACAAGGGCAGAATGCTTACCTGTGTTTATGCATGACCAAGTGGCAACTGTCAGAAATAAAATTGGCAGGTTTTGAACGAGTCTAGAAAAATTCAGAACAAAGTATAGGGATAGAAATCTCCAGAATTTCTTCAAGCTTAGATTTCTTTATTTCAAAACGGCTATTGTGACATTTCGGCCTTTATGGCCTTTTTCAAACTAGTGCCGTTGGTGACTGTTTGTATAATGAAGTATGTAAGAGGTGCTCAAAGCATAGTTGTGTGTTTCCGCACAGAGTTGATGTATGCCACATCAACATCAACTCTGTTCGGACGCACAAAACTATCCTTTGAGCACTTCTTCCATACTTCATTATACCCACAGTCACTAACGGCACCAGTTTGAAAAAGGCCATAAAGGTCGAAATGTCACAACAGCCTTTTTGAAATAAAGAAATCTAAGCGTGAAGAAACTCTGTAGTTTTCTATCCTTATACTGATTGGGGTGGGAACCCAACTCCACTAGATAAACAGTAAAGTGCAACTGAGCTTCTAAGATTTTTTAAGATTTTCTAAGATCTTGAGAACAGCAAGAGTACAGTGTGGAAAATGTAAAGTAATAGTGGCCGCAACAGTAGAGGCAGCAGTATAGCATGGAACATACTAGGCCAGTATATAAGAACTTTATGGGTAGTAGCAGGGCCGATTCTAGCTCTTCTGCTGCCTGAGGCAAAAAATTTAATTGGCGCCCTCCTCCCATTAAAAAATAGTATGAAAGCCAAGTAGCCACCGAACTCCAAGACTGTCCTGCCAGATCTGGGGTGGTACAAGTACAAATAATGTTATTGATATCACCTGCAGTCCCAGTAACACCACAGGTAACACAGTGATGGCTATCTGAGTACAGAAAATGCAGTAGTGTTACCTGCAGTCCCATGTAAAACCACAGATAACACTAGTCCTCATAATGTGATAGTGTTAACTGCAGTGGTATGTAAAACCACAGATAACACTAGTGCAGATCATGTAAAAATGTTACCTACGTCCTTGGCGTGCTTCCCTGTGCCTCTCCCATGGACTCCATGCTGGCGGCGCTGCCTCCTTCTTGCCCAGCACAGATGCAGCTGTGTCAAGACATTGGAACACTGTGGGCATGGTGAAGGTGACACAAAGGGACAGACACACAGAGGGACAGACACATCTGTGCCCCTTTCACAGTGGAAATAACCTCTTTGTGCCCCCTCACAATAGTTATGCCCCCATTGTGGCCCCTTCACAGTAGTAATGCCCATTGCACCCCCTTCACAGTAGTAATGCCACTCTGTGCCCCAATAATAGTTATGCCTTCTTTATGCCCCCTTAACATTAGTAATGCACTCTGGGCCCCCTTCACAGTAGTAATGACCATTGTGCCCCCTTCATAGTAGTAATGACCACTATGCCCTCTTCACAGTAGTAATGCCCTCTGTGCCCCTTCACAGTAGAAATGCCCATTGTTCCCCCTTCACAGTAGTAATGCCTATTGTGCCCCTTCACAGTAGTAAAGCCCTCTGTGTCCCCTTTATAGTAGTAATGCCCTCTGTGCCCCCTTTATAGTAGCAATATCCTGTGTGTCCCCTTTATAGTAGCAATGTCCTCTGTGGCCCCTTAATAGTAGTAATGCCCTCTGTGCCCCTTTATAGTAGTAATGCCCTCTGTGCCCCTTTATAGTAGTAATACCCTCTGTGCCCCTTTATAGTAGTAATGCCCTATGTGCCCCTTTATGGTAGAAATGCCCTCTGTGCCCCCTTTGTGGTAGTAATGAACTTTATGCCCTCTTTGTAGTAATAATGCCCACTGTGCCCCCTTTGTAATAGTAATGCCCTCTGTGTCCCCCTTTTTAGTAGTAATGCCCACTGTGCTCTCCTTATGGTAGAAATGCCCATTGTGCCCCCTTTGTAATAGTAATGTGGTTGCATGCTGAATGGGCAGTTTAAAGGGACCATTGGCGGCATCCACCAACAGTGTTTAACTGCTGTGTGGATTGGCGCCCCCTCAAAAATACAGAAAACTGTCGCCTGAGGCGGGATTCTCATCTTGCCTCATGGCAGAAGCAGCCCTGGGTAGTAGTAGTAGTGGTGGATGTGCAGTGTTAATAGTGCTGGCAGTAAGAGATTAGTGTGGAGTAGCATCTGCATCAGTAGCAGCAGCAGCAGCCATATGGTACATATTGGCAGGCAGGCAA
This sequence comes from Rhinella marina, assembly GCA_900303285.1. NCBI lineage: Eukaryota > Metazoa > Chordata > Amphibia > Anura > Bufonidae > Rhinella > Rhinella marina. The sequence goes on along the minus strand of ONZH01020683.1, from coordinate 46,719 downwards.
ACAGCATCAGTGGCATGATGGCAGCAGCTGGTAGGTACAAAGCAATAATCAGCAGATGGGTGGGGAGAGCAGGAGATAACCATAACTCTTCTCATGTAAATTTGACTGGGCTGTAATGATTATGATGTTGATTCTCAGCAACCACTTACTTTTAGCTCATGAGTGACACACCACTGAGATCAGCATTTCTGTCACTGTTTTATGCTGCCCTCAGTGAGATCAGTGTAAAGTTGATGACAGGTTCCCTTTAATAGCAACATTGCGTTTTTTTCTGTAATTTAAATACAGAGGTGCAATTAAATGTCTTTAATCCCTTCAGTTCCACAAACACACTGCACACTGGTATCAACAAATTACAACTGTAAAAATGCAATTGTTGCAGTGAAACTTAGATACATCAATTCTGACCCTTTAATAAAACATGGATGTGGTAATGCAATTATTTGCAGTGGAATTGACTTTGAAATAGACTATTTGATGCAGTAATGTCTTCAGTAACATGGTTATAATTTGTGTTACTGATGTAAATTTTCTGTATCTATCTACCCCTTATCTTACAGGAATGTACAACGCATTCAGTAACATGGCCATAACAATGGCATTATGATTGCTGTATTATTGTGGTAAAATATTGAAAGCTTCTTTCGAGTTATAACACGTTCACTAAAACATGGGTGTGACAATGCAATTTTTTGTAGTGGAATTGTCCTTGAACTACATGCTCTGATGCAGTAATGCCTCCAGTAATATAGTTTGAATTTTCATTACTGATGTAAAATATGTATGCTGAATCTATCTACACCTTATCTTGCAGCAATGTACAACACATTCAGTAACATGGCTAAAACGCACTGAGATGACCAATTACAAACGGTAAATAGAAACTGGTTTCTAGAAAAAAAAGGGGGGGCTCAGTGCATGCAAGAATGTAATTTGTATGGCAATAAGACTGAGTGTAGGAAGACTTTAAAAAAATGTCTAGAACTAGTTTCCAGAATATGAGCTGACTGTAGCCTGCCAGCAAATACACTTGATCATGACTAGACCAAACACTCAATCCTTCACTATCTTTCCCTGCTGAAACTCCTTAAAGGGCGTCTATCAGCAGATATGTACCTATGAAACTGACTGACTTGTTGCATGTGCACTTGGCAGCTGAATGCATCTGTGTTGGTCCCATGTTCATATGTGAAATTACCAAATTGGTGATTACCTAAATGGTAAATTGATTGTATTGAAACCTGTGTAACATTTTTTAAAACATTTAAAATGAATGAGGAAATTATTAAATATAATTCTAATGTTATCCTACAGATAATAATAAGAAAAAAAACAAGGGTACATGGTGGTACCCACACATCCAACCAACTGGTAAACTATAAGAATCACGTTCTTGGTGTTGCAGGGTGTCAGTCTGGTATCTGCTATCGATATAGCAATATCTAGCTGAGCCCTAAGAACAATGACTATCCGAAATTAGTGGGAGGTTCAAAGCCTCGACAATTTTATAAAATACGGCATGTACCATGGATCTCACTGACTCCGGGTAAGAATGATAGAAGCCCTGGGTTCACCAGTAAATGGGAAGAGATAGCTACATTAAGCTCTTTGCAGTTCATGAAACTCTTACTTGAAGAGGAGAAAATAAACCTAGAAAGCCTTTACAATAGACTAAAGGAACCAATTGAAATTACCCAGCCATTTTCTCAAGAAACAGACTACACTAATAAAGAAAAACAACTGCAAGTTAAAAAGTAAATGTGGAAAAGTTCCAGTATCACTTAAAGGAATGTAAACACAGACAATTTAATAGGGATCTAGCAGAATTGAAAGACAATAAAGCCTATTCAGTTATTAAAGTGAGACTACTGATGGACGGACACTGACATATCAAAAACTGAGACAGAATTCTCGGAAACAGAAAAAGAACAATCCACTTGCTTCTATTATTAATAAAAACAAAAACCCAACAAAAAGGTAGAGAGAGAGGCAAAAAACGTAGGACGAGGCCATGAGATTAATTTTTTAGAACAAGGCATCAATTATCCTCTGATGAATCGCACGTGAGCGGAGGCCAGGGGCGGATTGGTAATGTACTCCCGATTGCCTTTTACAATGAAGTGGGCCAGTGACACTGCTGCTGCTACTGTATGATAATGAATACCTTTTAGACAGATGCTGTTTACATGCCCTCATTACAGATTGCAATCTCACATAGACGCCATGCCCCCCCCCCCCCCACTAGTGAGGTAGAAATGAAACAGCAGCTGATGGCCATGCTGATTTCAAGACTGCGGGCCCACTGACAGTGACATCACACCTTTCCTACAATCCATTCATTGTTCCTGACCTGTATTGCTGCATGTCTTATCTGCATCCTATCTCGCTGCAATCCTCTATGGCTTCTCCCCTCCACCTTTGAATGATAAGCAGAGGACATACTTAGGGCTTATATGGTATTACTGCGGTGCCCTTTAAGTGTTCAAATAATGCATCCATTAGATGGCTCCATGGTGTTTTTAGAACAAACAAAACCAGTGCCAAGCTGCTTGTAATGTTTCTGTTGTTTTGATTTTAATGCAGCTAGATTGTGATTAAATTATGACAGCAGTCAGCCTGCTTGTATCAGGGCAACTCCCTGGTGGTACCCACTCCACTATAACTTCAATGAATGATCTTTATGTGCAAAACTGTATTCCTTAGTTATTATATGGTTTGCAGGGCATAAAATACATAATTCATAAATTAAACAGCAGCTAGATCTCCTCATTACCAAATCCAGATTGCAGAATGGCAATCAGATGTCTCAATGGACCAAAACCCTTCCCCTATTAAAATAACAGATGTAATCCCTATTATTGTTCCATTTAATGCAATGCAGATGTGTAATTGAAGTGCTCTTTTGCTGAATACCACCCAAACTGAATATGTACTGAAACTGAATATGTGTCAAAGGTAGGCACATTAAAAATTCATCAAATAATGCCATGTGCATGACAGAATTAGTGCTATAATGTCTTCTTCTTTATTTAAGCCTATTTTTAAAGTGATCAACATAATTTAGAAATGAAAACATATATACAGCTACTTGACTAAATCTTTATGTGCAGAAACTGTGTGCAGTCTATTTCTCTAATGTGTCTTGTCTTCCATTTCTTGGATGGAACATAGCTACCATATCAGGGTTGCCAACCAGAATTTTTCTTTTTTCTGGACAACTCATGCCAACATTTTTTATTGACAAGTTGGGAAACCATAAAGAAAGATAAAAGGGGTCATTTGTTAAACAGAAATGCACCTAAATTAGGTGTATTTCCGGCGCAGATTCTAGCGCAAATGTCCTTTGTGCTGCTATCAGTGACTTTTCCCCGCTCACGTCGGTTCTAAAATTGTGTGAGTGGTGTATGAGGGGAATGGGACTGGCTGGTAGGCCTGACTCATTTACCATTTTTTACACTATGTTTTAGATGTAGAAAATGGTCTAAATGTAAGATAGCTAGGAAGCTGTCTTACATTTAGAGGCGCGGGGGATCCACCAAAGTCATGAAGAGGCCAGCGCCTCTTCATAACTTCGTCAGATCCAGCGCCAGCTATGTGTTCATTTTTCGGTATAAAATAATATCTTTATTCTCTGGGTCAGTACAATTACAGCAATACCAAATACATACAGCTTTTTGTTCAGTTTTACTACTTTTGTTCAATAAAAACCCTTTTTTAAAATCTTAAAATGCAAAAAGAAAATCTTCTTGCATCGTCAGTTCCCAAGACCCATAACTTTTTTTATTTTTCTTTCTATGGAGTTGTGTGAAGGCTTGATTTTTGTGGGACGACTTTTAGTTTTCATTGGTATCATCATGGAGTAAATGACACTTTTTGATCGCTTGTTATTACGTTTTTTTCAGTGGCAACTAAGTAGGTTATAATTTACATGATGTGTATGTAGTGCGGGTTGTTATGGATGCGGCGATACCAAACATTGGGGGGAGATTTTTTTTTTGCAATTTTTTCATTGAAAAATGTATTTTCACTGGAAAAAAGCATATTTTTTTGTGAGCCGATTTTTAGTTTTCATTGGTATCATATTGGAGTAAATGACGCTTTTTGATCGCCTGTTATTAAGCTTTTTTCAGTGGCAAATAAGTATAAATGAGCAATTCTGTCTTTTAAAAAAAAAAATTGTATGGCATTCACGGTAGGTTATAATTTACATGATGTAGCGAGGGCTATTACGGATGTGGCAATACCAAACATTGAGGGGAGATTTTTTTTTTGCAATTTTTTCAATGAAAAGTGTAGTTTCACTGGAAAAAAGCATATTTTTACTGTAATTTTTTAAAATTTAATAATTTTTTTTTACTTTTATTTTTACCACAAGGGGACTATAACAGACAACATTTTGATTGATTTTAAAATACAATGCACTATCTCTATAGTGCATTGCTTTTTAATGTCAGTGCATTACTGACATTGACCAGCAGGCTGCGGCAGAGAGGCACAGCCTGCTGGAAAATACTAAAAGGTTGGTTTGGGGCCTATATCAGACCTTAGCCAGCCTTTACACACATTGGCACCCTGTTATCGCAGTCCACTCCCTTTGTCAGCACTTTACATGTGGCTGACACCATTGCCCGTGGCAGGTAAAGCCTTAACCAGCCCAGATCGGCACTCCTGTCGGTCTGGCCGATCTGGGCTGTTAGAGCAGATTGTGGCTCTCATGTGCGAGCCAAGCCCCCACTCCCTGCTACCTCAGGGAGACTAGGCCGCAGTAAAAAAAAAAAAAAAAAACTAGCCAAAGGCCCCTTAGTGACCACCGTAAAAAGGTGGATGGGTGGTCACTAATAGGTTAAATACTCCAAGTACTGTATACTGCATATTTAAAGCGTATTCCCATCTTAGACTTTTAGTCTGATGAATGTGATCTCACCTCTCAAAACCACACTTATCTCAATAAGACCCTCTCTCTCCATGATGGGATCATAGCAATGCCTTCTAAGGGCATTGCTGGGGTTTCAAAAGATCACAGGCACAAGTCCTAAGATATATTTCCCTCAACTACACAAAAATAATTAAATAGAGTGTCTTTACAGACAGCCTGACACAACACAGCTACTTTTGTACAACTAAAAGTGGGGATCAAGGTCAGCATCCCACTTCTTCCCACTGGCTGCCATTTTGATAATAGGTTTAGATGTACAAAATTCCACCCCTGACTATGGCTCTTTATTGTGAAACGTGAATTTGCATCAGTGACCAAATGTATATTTGTTCATCAGGGATGTGCAGAATATACCTTCATTTTCATTATATCCTATACCATTTAAAACATTGGTATTTTTATGAACAATTTAGCCTAGAGATGATAAAATCTATTCTAAACAAATCTGATTTGTTATGAATTTCACAAAAATTTTACTGCCAAAGGAATCCAAGTCGATTCACTTCAGATGAATCGTCCAAAATAGTGCCCACCATTTTACTGTGAAAACTGGAGGGAATCAGGTAGGGGGGATTAAGATGGGGGATCACATTATCCTGGGATGGAGGAGGGCTTGCCCACGACCACTCTGGTGCCAGAGCTCTATTGCAGCACATGAAGCAGAAATTCCAGATACTGTTGGAAAAGAGAAATGACCAGCGATTCCAATCAGAACAGTTATGTCCTTCTCCGGGTCTTCCTTGTGACAGCCAGCCACAAGCCCAGGGTCGCACATAGAAATCGAGGGGCCCCATAGTGAATCTTAGAACTGGGCCCCCCACCCAAATATAAAGTACAAATATTGTAACTGTATATTGTGTGTGTGTATATATATATAAATAAATATATATATATATATATATATATATATATATATACACACACACACACACATGGTGCGGTTCCATGTAAAACCACAGATAACACTAGTGTACATCATGTGGTAGTTGCGGTCCTATGTAAAACCACAGATAACACTAGTGTAGATCTTGTGGTAGTATTTCCTGCAGTCCTATGTAAAACCACAGATAACACATGACAGGGACACACAGGGACAAGGACGGACAGGGACAGGGAAACACAGGGACACACACACACACAGGGGCAGGAAACACATACAGGGACACACAGACAGACACCCAGGGACAGACTGACACCCACGGACAGACAGACACCCACGGACAGACAGACACCCAGGACAGAAAGACACCCAGGGACAAAAGACACCCAGGGGACAGAAAGACACCCAGGGACAGACAGGACACACACACATGGGGACAGACAGACACAGAGGGGGACAGACAGCAAAACAGGGGAACAGACAGACAAACAGGGGGAAAGAACAGGACACACACAGGACACACACAGGGGGACAGACAGACACCCCACCCGGACGGACAGACACCCAAGGACAGAAAGACACCCAGCGGACAGACAGGGACACACACATGGGGACAGACAGACACACAAGGGGAACAGGACAGACAAACAGGGGACAGACAGACACAGGGGACAGACAGACACACAGGGAACAGACAAACACACAGCGGGACAGAAAGACACACCAAAGGGGACCAGACATACACACACACAGGGACAGAACAAACACACAGGGACACACACAGGGGGACAGGACACACAGGGTCACACACACCAGCTAGGACTCCACCAAACCCCCAGCCTGGCTTCTCTCCATACAGCATCACAGCTCCTCTGGCTCCTCCCCCACTAGTCACATGGTCTTCAGGAAGGTCCTTTAGCCCAGAGCAGAATCTATCCCTGGACTGCAGGGGTGAGTGGGCGTACAGGAGGAGGAACCATCAGAGAGGATGATGTTTCCTTCCTCTGCTGCTGGTCGGCTTGTAATCAGGAACACTAGAAAGTGAGGGGGCGGGGCCATTCAGCCTGCCGGGCCCCCCAACCTTGCAGGCCCCATAGCAATGGCGTGGTCTGCCGCCATTGGCCGTACGCCACTGCACAAGCCCAAGCAGTACAGTGTCCTTGTCATCTTCATCTGCTTCTTCTCCTGCTTAGACTTCAGTGTGCCTAAATTTAGTTTTTCTGGGTCCGGCCAGTATGATGGTATTTTTGGCCAGGCAAGCAATAGTACCTCTGTATTCAGAAATAATTGATTCTTGTCACAGTCAGCTACTGTGGTGCACATCTGCACCTTCACCCAAATTTTAGTCACCTTTTACAAGCTGTCTCTGCTACAAGTAGCAGCAGCCACAGTAGCCAGTTCAGTTTGCTAGTTGTTACACAATGGAACAGCTTTTTTCACTTCCTTGTCATCTGCCAAAACTTGTCTCTTCAATTACCTTTACCAAAAGTTAATTCTCTTGTTTGATATTCATACATCTGGCTGTCCATTTTCTTCATTAAAAAAATTTTAAAATTGTCTTTTCCTCTAAATGACTGTGGCTCATAATAACATGGCTCATAATAACATGTTTCCTGACCCCATGTACTTTTGGACAGGCAGACTGGAACAGTTGTCCGAAGTAGCCCAGTATACTCTCTCTATCTTAACCAGCCGTCATCCCACAGAAGGATTTTGTCATTACAGGTTGTGTGGTAACACAGAAAGTGATCAAGTTGTCCCCCACCAGTGTCCAAAAAAATCACTTTTGTCAAAAGGGATGAGGTATAGATCTGGGAGGATTTCCACTCTCCTACGGCTGAGGCCGATGAATAAATCTGGTCTTGCTGACAGTGCCCAACCTTGCTACAGCCTGCCTGCCTACCATCATGTTGCCTGCCTGTCATAATATTCCGTACTGTATGGCTGCTACTGCTGCTACCATCATGCTGTCTGCCTTCCTACTTCATGAACTATACTGCATGGCTACTATGTCCATTACCGTCATTATGCCACTGCCACCATCATGACACTACTGTCTGCCGGTCAATATGTTCCTCACCAAGTGGCTGTTTCTGATGCCACTGCTGCAACTGCTACTCTTTGCTGTTAATCCCCTACAGCCACCACTATTAATGCTACACAGGCGCCACTACTACTACTACTACCTCTCTAACAGCCAATCTGCCTGGTCTGTTCCATACTATGCTGCTACTTCTGCCGTTACTGTGGCAGCCACATGACAAGATTACACTGTCTCTTCCATAACCACACTATACTCCTGATGCTCCCAAGGGATAATATTTCTAGACTTGTTCAGAACTAGCCACTATTTTTTCTGAATTATAACACAGACACAAGAAGGGACCACGAATAGTGTAAAGACCATTAGCCTTTTCAGAGAAAGTTTTAATTTATTATAATCAAAACATAGTTAACACAAGCACTTCTAAAACCAGCAACATGCCACATGATCTCCCAACCCTGGGCACCATCCCAAATGTGTTTCAGAAAGAGCCATTTAGAGAAGCCTCTCAGCTGGTGATTAATCTAACTAACAAAGAGTTCTGAGTGTTGATGTTTGGTCCAGATCCTGCACTGAAAATCAATGTGCAGTATAACAAACCAGGTTTGAATTAATTTCCTGAAATTCGTCCACAAGACAAACCTATAGCATTTTAAGTTTGCTTCAGATGAATCCAGTAAAACTTTGCACAGGGCCATTTTACCTCACATGTTGGTGGGAAAAAACAAGGTAGAAAGAAGAAGGATGCTCACATGACCCTGAGTTGTGCATTGTCCCTGACTTTATACACTTTATCCTCATTTTTGGACTCTGGTGAGCCTTTTGTCTGTGCCTGGTTTATCTCTTCTGGCACACTTTTTATTGTATACAATTTTTAATTGTATAAAATTACATTATATATTTTATAGAACTGAATGTGCATTCTCATTGTGGTTTTCTTGGTTTTGTTTATGCTTATGATAGTTTTAAAACTGTTTTTGCACACCATGTCATGGTGAGTATGCCTCCTTTTTCCATTATTATAAGGCCAAAACCTCTCAAAGAACTGCCAGGGCCAGGTCTGCTTTTAATAGTGGTGATGCTGCTGATGCTGTGGGTGTATTATGACCAAAACGTGCCAGAGCTAAGCCAAGCCTCTAGCTCTGTGCAAGTATCTTCCATATGGCAGTTTTTCTGCAAACTGTTGGAAGACAGAAGCATTGCCCTGTGCAAGCTCTGCACAAGTAAAATAAGATGAGTGCACTCAAACAGAAATATAGGCATCATTGCTGTATTTAACCACATGAAGTGGCATCACCCCATCCCATGGGCAAACGAAGATGGTGTCCAGCTATCCCATAAAGAGTTTCCTCCTTCACCCAGTTTCCATTGTGGCAGCCAGGCTGCATCCACTGGCAGTATGATGTATTACACATCATCATCATCACATTCAGCTTCTCCCACTTTGACTCCTCCTCTTCCACTCCGCCGCCAGCCATTGATAATGGAATATGGTAAGAATGGTACGGTATGGTATGGTAAGAAATGCTCTCCTAGACTAGCGGTCTGCTGCTATACTGCTTAATCTGAGATGTTCCAACTTTCTGGAATTCAGCATTACACATGCTACAGCATCTGTACGAGCAGTGGAAAGCCGTAAATGATTTTGCCATGCACCAGACCGCCTCACTAGGAGGAACAGGAGTCAGAAGTGGAGAATGATGATGACCATGAAAGTGGCACAGGCCACAACACCCAATAGTCTCAGTGGGAGGTCAGACAGCTTATCCAAGATGCCTGTCAGGTGTTGAAGCCGTTTTGTCAGTAGGGACATCTGAACAATCTGATGTCCCTCATGTCACTAAATCGGCTTGTGATTAACGAAGATGGGTACTGAGCAGTAGGAGTTGTCATCAGTGGGCAGTTTATCGAAGGTCACACATGAAGTTGCAGATAAAGTTACAGATATTTCAAGTTCCCATACTGAAGCAAATCCAGGAGGAGAGAACGCATCAGCTTGTTCTCACATCTCCCAACAACTGACTACTACCCCCAGTCTCAGAGATATCCAGAAACATATCCGCCCCTCCCCTGTCTGTACTATCACTAGCAGGGGCTGGGGTTCACTACCCCCATGGAGAAGAATGCTTTGAAGCATGGCCAGTCCCCTGTAGAGTTCCCAAACCTAACATTTCCTGAGGGTCACAGAGGTCATTTGCATACCTTATCTCTGGCACCAGGGAGATGTGAAGTAAATTGCTACAACCCCTAATATGTAATGCAACACACACTGACTAATAGAAGAAGCACATTGACCAGATATATACAAAATCATAGGAAAATGATATAGTCCACCCTTCCTTCCCACATAGCGAACCTCTGTACGACCCCTAACACTGGACGCCTCTACAACCATTAGTCCGTGGCAGCTACTTGTGATGGTCCCTCTGCATTGCTGTGAAAGGCTCTTGCGGTGGCGCCATGTAGCCAGTGGCAGGCAAGGCTGCCCAAAGATACTGTCCATAGGCAGCTGCAGTGTGATGGACATAGACCCATGGAGCAACATTATAGTCAATATACAGATGTACTGTAGTCAGGTTGGAATGATCACACATGGCTGGATAAGGATGGGTGGGTAGATATATGGAGGTGTTAGCCCAATAGGTCTCTGGATGAAGGCTGGGTGCAGCTGCTGCACCCTGATGGGTGAACTATCTTGGAGAGTCCTGGGCTGAGCGCCAACATAAGGGGGTTCACATTTGCTCTGTGGCCATCTAGAATGGATAGGAATCTTTGCAGAGTTTTTCAGTGCCTCCTCTAGATGCCATTGTGACCTGATGGATTCCCTCCTGTGACCCATGCCCCGCTGCTGCCTGTCTCCTAGTAATGCTGTAGTAGATGTCCCCAACATAATTTCTTAGCAGTATGTCCGCAGGTAGATTGTCAATTACACCTACCGTGTGGTTAATGGGTCCTTCCACCCAGTCTAGAGTCACCTGGGCAATTGGAACTTCACATCTCTCTCCTCCAGCCAAGACAATCCTTGCCTTCTGTCTTAGGATTATTTTGTCCAAAGTGACCACATGGGGTTCTACCAGAGTAATGAAGGCTCCAGAGTCCATGAAGCCTTCAGGCGGTCGTCCATTCACCTGTATCGGAGCTATGTGATTTCTCCTCTTTTCAGTGTCAGTCCAGTGGATTTGCATCACCACATACTCAGAGTCCCTCATGCTCTGTAGTCCATTAGCTGTCTAGCTGCCCATCCCTTCCTTACTGACTGAAGCAATTGATTGTACCACCAGAGCTCTTGTGATAGGATGAATCAGAAGTAGCCTCCTGACCTCTGGGCAAGCTGCTTTGCAGATATCCTAGGGAGCCACATTTATAACAGTTCCTTGAACCAGCAGAAGCCATTGCAGATAGTTTACGGGAACCCTGTAGAAGTTGGGAGGAGGCCCCTGGGGTGGTATGGTCATTTGACTTGGCTGGTTTTATGGTAGTTGGCGCTGAGCTTCTCTGAGTTGTGAACCGACTTACCATATACCTATCTGCAAGGTAGGCTGTCTCTTCTGATGTTTGGGGTTCCCGATTCATCACCCACTCTCTAGTTCCTACTGGACACCTTTCCAAGAACTGCTCCTTCAGAAATAGCTGGCAGAGGTCCTCAAAAGTCTCTGCCCCATAGCCACGGATCCACTGGTCCAGGGCATGGGACAGCTTATTGCTAAATTCCAAATAGGTGTCATGAGTCCCTTTTAGTAGATTAGAGAAACTCTGTCTATAATATTCGGGGTGATGGCATGACGTGATAACAAGATGCCATTAACCCCAGCATAGTCCAACTGTTGTTCTTCTGAAAAGGCAGGAAAGGTGGAATTTGACCTACCTGTAAGTTTCCCAACCAGTAGATGTGTCCAGTCCTGTTCTGCAATACGGTGAGAGTTACACATACCCCAGGTCCTCCTTGCCATCCTGAATGATGGGGGCTGCAACTGACAACTTGAGAATGTCCCAATGGTCAAGATCTCCATTGATCCCCTTGTGCTGGACCCTGTCAGCTTTTTTCCTGAATGCCTCCTCCTCATAGACAAGTTTCATCAGCTCCATCCTCTGGCTGGTGCTAAGTTCTCCACCGAGCATTTTGATCCTTCGGTTAAACAGTTTCTCAACGAGGTCTGCATCTTGTTCTTGTCTCATCATCCTGGTCAGTGCCTCGATCCCACCGCAGCCAGCAGATTGTCACAAAATTAGCTTGTGACTAAAGAGGGTAGGCACTGAGCATTAGGAGTTGTCATCAGTGAGCAGTTTATTGGAGGTCACACATGAAGTTGCAGGTAAAGTTACAGATATTCCAAGTTCCCATACTGAAGCAAATTCATGAGGAGAGAATGCCTCAGCTTGTTCTCACATGTCCCAACACCTGACTACTACCTCCAGTCTCAGAGATATCCAGAAACATGTCCCCTCCACTGTCTGTACTATCACTAGCAGGGGCCAGATCTGACTACTACCCCCAGTCTCAGAGATACCCAGAAACACATCCACCCCTCCCCTGTCTGTACTATCACTAGCAGGGGCTGGGGTTCACTACCCCTATGGAGAAGAACACTTTGAAGCATGACCAGACCCCTACAGAAGTGTAGGGTTCCCAAACCTAACATTTCCTGTGGGTCACAGATGTCATTAGCATACCTTATCTCTAGTACCAGGGAGATGTGAAGTTCATCTCTACATCCTCCACTATGTAATACAACACACCCTGACTAATAGAAGAAGCACATTGACCAGATATACAAAATCATAGGAAAATGACATAGTTCACTGTGACACCTCATATTTTTCTTAGAACAGACACTGATACCCATGCAGCAAGGGACAATGGCAGAAGAATAACAACTAACAAGTCTTGCTGTCTACTTCATAACTGCTGGTACCCCGCAAGGAGAAACTCCCCTGGAGGAGGAGGATGGGAATGAGGAGCTGCCATTGGAGAAGGAGGAGTAGGAGGTGGAGGATGATGATGATCATGACAGTGACACCGGCCCCAGCGCCCAGTGGTCTCAGTCAGGGGCGGAGATGGAATGAACTGGCACCTGAGGCATGCTGTTGTATCTTTACGAGCAGTGGAAAGTCGTGAATGATTTTGTCATACACCATGTCAGGCTGCTCATCCAAGATGCCTGTCGGGTGTTTAAACTATTTGATGAGGCCACAAAAATTTTCAGTGGGGACATCTGCAGCATGAACTATCTCACCCCCCTCATATTTATCTTAGAACAGATGCTGGTGCTCATGCATCCAGGGACAATGACAGATGAAGAATAGCTAGCGCATATTGCAGTCCACCCTGTAACTGTTGGGAACTTACAAGGAGAAACTCCCCTGGAGGAGGAGGAGGATCTGCCACTGGTGGAAGAGAAGTCAGAGGCCAAATCAAATTTCCTTGAAATTCAGATAAAAGTACATTTTGTGCACTTCAATTCGCTCAATACTATCCATGAGCCCTAATGGCAACGACTCCTGTGCTCATCCAAAACAGTCCTGAAAATGAATTTCCAATCACCTTTAAACCCTAGAAATTAGCGTATGGGGGTAGTAAGTAAATAAAAAAAAACTGGACTCCTTATCTGCAGTGATAATAGTCCAAGATCGGGGTGACAGATTCCCTTTAAAACTGTCTGTCTAATGGAGTAAAAACCTGAAACTTGCATGGTTCTTTTGCAACAAATTTACAAAATACCATTTGTTAAAATTGATGGACAAAATACCTATGGATTTTGTACTGCCATTCTCAACACCACCAGGGGACTAGTATAAAATTTGTTGCAAAAAGTTGCAATGATACATCTGGCTAAAAATGTAGTCCTACACACAAATATTTAGCTGCCCTTAGTGAATACAGACTGCCGGATATCCTACCTGAGACAATCGCCCGAAAACTGAAAAAAATATGGCTCTCTGAAAATGGCAACACAAAATAAAGATTTTATTCTGTTCAAAATGCATCTAATGTGTAAAACTTTCCAAAAATAAAAAAAGTTAGACATATTTGGTATCGCCACGTCCGTAACAACCTGCTCTATAAAAATATTACATGAGATGGCCCCCCAGACGAATGCTGTAAAAAAATTGTTAAAAAAACTATGCCAAAATAGCCATTTTTTCCCTCTTGCCTCACAAAAAGTGTAATAGCAGGCGATCAAAAAGGCGTATTTGACCCAAAATGGTACCAATCAAACCGTCATCTTGTCCTGAAAAAATGATACCCTACCTGAGACAATCGCCCGAAAACTGAAAAAAATATGGCTCTCTGAAAATGGCAACACAAAATAAAGATTTTATTCTGTTCAAAAATGCATCTAATGTGTAAAACTTTCCAAAAATAAAAAAGTTAGACATATTTGGTATCGCCACGTCCGTAACAACCTGCTCTATAAAAATATCACATGATTTGCCCTCTCTGGTGAATGCTGTAAAAAAAAATTAAAAAAAACCATGCCAAAACAGCTATTTCTTTTCACCTTGACTGACAAAAAGTGTAATACCAAGCAATCAAAAAGTCTTATATACCCCAAAATGGTACCAATGAAAGCATCAGCTCATCCCGCAAAAAATGAGCCCCCACATAAGACAATAACTCAAAAAAATAAAAATCAGTGGCTCCCGCAAACCATTCCATCAAAATCTGTGTTGTAAAATCCATATGGCGCTCCTTCTGTTTTGAGTCCTGCCATGTGCCCCCACATCAGTTTACCACAACATATGGGGTGTTGCCGTATTCAGGAGAAAATGGGTAACAAATTATTGGGTGCTTTTCTCCTGTTACCCCTTATAAAAATACAAAAAATTTGGGGCTAAAGCAACATTTTATTGGAAGAAATGAAATTTTTCATTTTCACAGCCAAGTGTTTCCAAATTCCGTAAAACACTTAGGGGGTCAAAGTGGCCAGTACCCCCCTTAATATATTTGTTGAAGGTATTAGTTTCCAAAATGGGGTCACTTTTTGAGGGTTTCCACTCTAGGGGTACGTCAGGGTCTCTCAATTACAAAATGGTGCCTAAAAACTATTCTAGCAAAATCTGCCTCCAAAATCCATATGGCGCTCCTTTCCTTCTGACCACTGCCACAAACCCATAGAGACGTTTACCACCACATATGGGGTATTTCTGTAAACTGCAGAATCATAGCAATGTATATTGAGGTTTAGTTTGCTGTTAACCCTTACTGTGTTGCAAGAAAAAAATTATTAACATGAATAATCTACCAAAAAAGTGAAATTTTGAAATTTCACCTCCCTTTTCCTTTAATTCTTGTGGAACACCTCAAGGGTTAACAAAGTTTGTAACCGCAGTTTTTTATAATTTGAGGGGTGTAGTTTCTAAAATGGGATCATTTATGGGGGGTTTCATTATGTAAGCCCCTCAAAATCACTTTATATCTGAATTGGTGCTTAAAAAAATGGTTTTGGAAAATTTGGTGAAAATTTGAAAAATGGCTTCTAAACTTCTAAGCCCTCTAACGTCCTAAAAAAGTAAAATGACATTTATAAAATGATGCCAACATAAAGTAGACATATTGGGAATGTAAAATAATAACTATTTGTGGAGGTATTACTATGTATTTTGAAAGTAGAGAAATTGAAATTTGGAAATTTGGAAATTTTTCCAAATGTTTGGTAAATTTGGTATTTTTTAAAAAATAAAAATGAAATATTTTGCCAAAAATTTACTACTGTCGTGAAGCACAATATGTGACGAGAAAATAATCTCAGAATGGCATGGATAAGTAAAAGCGTTCCAAAGTTATTACCACATAAAGTGACACATGTCAGATTTGCAAAAAATGGCCTGGGCAGAAAGGTGAAAACAGGCCCGGGGTTGAAGGGGTTAATAAGCAATAATCAGTGTTTTGTAAGCAGCTGGTTCAGTGGACCAGTGTTGCTATGGTTTGTTTATAAGCCTTAATATTTCAAACTTGTGCTTGTGTGCTGTATGAAAAATGTAAACATAATAACTCTAATCTATTTCTTCTGCTACATTCACTTCTTTCAAATTAGAGCAAATTGAATCCTCTAACGGGAATTATTTTCTGAATTTGGCAAACTATATAAAAGCTGAACAAAATAACACATTAATAAATGATTTGTTTTCTTTCTTTTTCGTTTTATTTTAATAAAAATAAAGCCAAACATTTATTGGCTAAAGTAACCAATGATAGGGAATGGCTGCTTAACTTCAGACTTACTTTCAATTTGAAATCTACCTTATATTTACATGATTGTGGATGGCTTGGTGAGGTCACAAAGCTTGAACCCTGTCAAATCGAGGAAGAGACACTGTAAAATATCTGAATCATGTCTACTACGCCTGATGAAATTAATATAAAATGGAGAAATTCTGCAGAATTCTCACACCATTTGATTTAAATGTTGATTTTTTTTTGCATCATCGAATTTAGTGGTATAATACTGCAAAAATTTGACCATCAAACACCAAAGCACTTTTCTTCAGGGTACTGTACATTCTGTGTGGCAGTATCTTAAACTGCAAGATTGGGTCCACTGAAGAAGAAGTCCAGGTTGACTTTGAAACAAGTTTGGATGCTGTTGACCAGGGGCGTAGCTAAAGGCTCACAGGCCCTGTTTCAGCTTGGGCCCCCCTTACTTCAGTGCTTGGTGGAAAGGAACATTGGCGCACCTAGCCTCTCTGCTGAACCCGCCCCCCATTCCAAATTCTCAACCATAATCCCTTCCTTCCAGCCCTTTTGTTAAAGACCTACTTGGCAAACATTACATACAGAGCTACAAAACATAAAGGGTAATACAGTGCCACATACCTATTATATCCAGTGATGCCTCCTCTGATGTAGACATTCTCTTTCCTCATCTTCTCCATTCAGAAAAGACCACCATGATGAATTATTTCAGCCATCTGCAGAGTTTGACAAACAGACAACTTAGTTTCCTACTTTTACATTATCCTCCCACCTTCTCAATACCGTATTCTCCCACCCCCAGTGCCCACTTAAATAATTATTGGCACACAGTGACCAAAAAATAATTTACGCCAAGCCAATATAATACGGCAAGCAAAAAATTATTTACGCCACCCTGACACTAAAAGTGTAAACATAATGTCACTCAAAAATAATTGTGCTTAGATGATACTGTGCCATGGTGCCCCCTGCAGTAAAAGTGCTACCCAAAGTCCCACCAAATAATTATCTACCAGAGTGCATGGTGTTAACAGTGCCCTCAATAGTAATAATGCCCCCATTGTCCCCATACTAGTAATCATGTTCCCCACTGTACCCCAGTAGTAGTAATTCTCCTTATAATGTGTGCCAGTATAAAAATGTCCCATTATAATGTGTGCCAGTACAGAAAATACATCATTATAATTAGAGATGAGTGAATCAATGAGTGTATGATGAGTGTATTCGTGGCTTCGTAGATTCGTATTGAATCTTTCATTTTTTCAAGATTCGCTTCGTATTATTCGTAAATGTTCTTTAAATTTTGAACGCTACGTACGAATTCTTCTTGCCCCCTCCCCCCAAGCGGGAAAACGACGATACGCCCCTTCAGAAGCGGGAAAAAACAGCCCGGCCCACCGGGAACTTTCTGTTTGCAAGTATAGGGAATGAGGACTCCTCCCTCATTACTCTACCCTCCACTCCAGTTCAAGCCAGCTGTGAACAAGATCCAGCCAGAGTCAGATCACAGATTCACAGCAAACAGCATGGCAAAAGAACTGTCCCAAGTGGAGAGAAATGGTCTTTGGGGACAAGTTCCCCAAACCACCGCTCGCTCCAGATATCAGAGCGTCTCAAGTCTGCAAGAGAGTTCACGGCCTCCTGACTCCATATTTGCCTTGCTGGCTGGTGCGGCTCGTGAGGCGGCTGGTGCGGCGGAGGCAGCTGGAGCGTCCACTTCGCCGCCGAGGAGGAGAACAACACCTTCCATCCGGCAAAATCCGATTGTGCCAGCGTTGGTGACAGCCCTCGCCCAGACCCTATGGGAGTACAAGAATACGGTGGAGGACTGGGTCATCCAGGTACTGGACCATCCAAGGCCGGGGGACCCTACACTGGAGCGGTGAAAGGGAACCATCCTGTGGTTTTCAGTGGAGCGAGGCTCTGGCTTCCTGGTGGATGGTGAGGACGGCAAGGAGTACTTCGTGAGCCGCAGGTCAGTGAAACGGCCGTACCTGCACCAACCCCGTCACAGGCTGTACGTGGGGGATCAGGTGGAGTACACCCCCATGGCATCCCTGAAAGACCCCTTTGCTACCGGGGTTACCCTACTATCTAAGCCCCTAGTCCTAACATCACCACCTGAAGTTTGGCCAGAGGAACCACCAGGCACAGTACCGTTGCGCTGCCTACAGGAGTCACCAGATGGCACCCTCTGCTTCAGGGAGAAGCCATAGCCGGAGCCTCTGATACTTGGACTGCCACCACCACTACTATCCCAGTCCTTTCAGCTGGGTCAGCTGATGACTTTGTTGTTTACCTTCCAGTCTACGGTGATCCACCAGTACCAACTACCCTGGAAGATGAAGCCAGCAGCAGCCAGGGGAGCTGGGGCTTCTTCCCTGGGTGCAACCTTGCCTCCACCACTGCAGCCAGAAGTCCTTACCCCTGCTGTCCCGGCAGGAGAATCCAGAAAAATAAAGGCACAAGTGGCTGCAGTGCTCACCAGCATGACCCGGTCAAGTCCGATTGGAACAAGAGGGCAGTGGAGTTCCACCACGGCAGCGAGCTTGGCGTACAGGAGGCAGGAGCGTCCTCTCATGTCTTTCAGCAGTAGCTCAAGTGAGGAGGACTTCAGGTCCCTCATCTGAGGAAGCCAACTACTGGCTGGTTTAAAGGACACTTCAAGAGGACCTATGGGAGCCACACAATGGACTGCACCTGACGGGTGAGAGCTAGTTGGCACTTTTTTTGTTTAGTTTGTATTGCCCCCGTTTGACTCTCACCCAGATGGACATGGCTTGTCAGGACTCCCCCCCACCCCCCATTCTGCAGAAAATTCCCAGTTGCGCCTAAGCACGCCTATTTTCCTTTTCCCCCCCTTCTCAGGTTATTTGGGAGCCCCCTTTGCAAAGAGAGCTCTCTATTTGCTGCTATTTTATACCATCCATGTGGTTTACACGTTTCCTGTTTGGATTACAACATTTCCTCACGTGGATTACAATTGCATTTTGGACTGTGTTTCAGTGTTTTATTATCAAGCAGCCACGACTCGAGGAGAGACTCAAACGTATATCTGAGCCTTTTATGCTTGCAAATGTAAAATTGCACTAAAATGTTTGCATAATTATGTCTTTGCTGTATTTTAGCAATAAATTTACAGGTTCAGCAACGTTCAAGCTCTTTGGCCCATTGTGTGTATTCTTTTTCAGGTACTGCAATGTGTCCTATTATGCACTTATTGTACAGTGTTTTTTAGTGAATTATGCACATAGCCAGATAGCTAGCACCTTACTTTTCTACCTCATATGGACTGCCTCTAAAGAATGTACTCCAGAACCCCAAATCAGACCTCAAATCAGAACCCCCATATTAGATCCTCAAATCAGATACCCATATCAGATCCTCAAATCAGATACCCATATCAGATCCTCAAATTAGACTCTCATAATAGATCTAAAATCAGACCCCTGTATCAGATCTTATATCAAACCCCCATATCAGATCTTTAGATCAGATCCCCATATCAGATCTTCAAATCAGACTGCCATGCCAAACCCTCAAATCAGGCCTTCATATCAGAACCCCATATCAGACTTCAGATCAGACCCCATCTCAGTCCACAGATCAGACCCCCTATCAGTCCTTAGATCAGACCACCATATCAGTCATCAGATCAGACCCTATATCAAACCTTATTTCAGACCCCCATATGAGATCCTCAGACCCCCATGTTAGACCTCAGATCAGACCCCCATATCAAATCTCAGATCAGACTCCCTTTAGACTTCCATGTCAGACTCCCATCCAATCTCAGATCAGGACCAAAATAAATAAATTAACTTATCTTTCCTGCTTCGTCACTATTCTGCAGGTCCAAATAAAAACGTTCATTTGCAGCAGCACTTACGGTTCTTATAAGTCCATAATGTGGTGGTGCTGTCAGTGTCAGGTACCAGCCTGTAGTACCCCAATTCCATGGAACATCAAAAATAAAACTGCAGCACTCTCAGGTCTTCAGATAATCATTGTTTTTATTCCACCTTCTTTAGTGCGACGTTTCGACCACCTTTGGTCTTTTTCAAGCATTCTGCAGGTCCCACATGCTCTCCTGCAGTCAAGCTCCCTGGCCTTCACCTATTAGGAAGCCAGGACACCGGACCAATCAAGCTCTGTACTGACATCACATACTATTTAAACAGGCAGCTGTTGGCCACAGGTGCCTGTGATTGGGTTTCTCAATCTCACTAGCTAGTTGCATATTAACTACTCTGGATCACTGACTTTTGTCTGTTTCTTTGAAATTGCCTCTGAATACTGACATTGTCTCTGACCTGACCTCCTGGCATTGGACTCTGCTTGTTGTGACCTTGCCTTTGCCTGCTGACTGTGTCTCTAACATTTTCTCCTGGTTTCACTTTTTTTTTTGTATCTGATTTTGGATCCTGATCCATTCCTGTTTTTGCTAGTCTGTTTTTCACCTCTATCTGTCTTACCAGTCTTTTCCCATTTTGGTTTAGGCCCCTGCACCTACCTAAGAAGGGACTGTCATCCAGTTGTGTGCAATCACTTAGGACAGATCGTGCAAGTAGGTACAGACAGTGGTGAGGGTGGAGCACAGGGCTGCACTGCTTCCTACCATTTCATGACACTTATATTACAGTGTCTTGCTGATGATTGACAGCAATATAAGACTTAAATGGTTAATTACTTGTAAAATATAACGCAAATTATGAAACATTACACAGAAAACTCACTTCTAACATATTAATTTGCTGTCTTTGAACTACATGGTTTGTTGAACAGTGCATATTGAGATATGTGATTAATGTATCTCTACTTACTAATTGGGCATAGAAGTGTGGATGAGGTTCACAGTGTTAAGTATCTTTTCCTCCAGAGGAACATCATGGTACATTTCATGAAAACCATGCGTGTTGACAGATCATGAAGATTGAACTTTAAGGCACCTTAATAAGATCTGGTTTTAAGCCACTTTTATTATACTAGGCAACTGCATTATTAGCAATTCTTTTTTGTCATGTTAATTCCCTTTATTGATAGGAAGCACTCCAACAACAATGCCACTGCAGATCTGCACAGAAATAAACTGTGTAGTTACTTCCATTCCGTAAACATCTTGAGTTTTGCTTGCTTTCTGACTCTCTTCTGCCACTCTACCTTATGTCCCCTCCATGATGCAGATGCTACCACCACTCTATTTAACACAATTAGTGCTGAGCGAATTGAACTTTGGATCATAGATCATAGATTTTCTCAAAACTTTGTTTGAATGCTGTACGGAGATTTGTCTCCATACAGCATTCAAATGTATGTACTCCAACGAGGGAAATGTATTATCACCGAAGTCTCACAGGACTTTGTGAATAACTTTGGGATTTGATACTTGAACTTGAAAACCATTTTAAAAATTGGATCTGAAGTTGGCTTCGGTACTGAGGTACCAGCTGGTACCGAAGCCGACTTCAGATTCCTATTTTAAAATGGTTTTCAAGTTTAAAAATTGAATGCCGAAGTTATTCACCAAAGTCTCATGAGACTTCCGTGAAAACTAATTTCCCCTCACCGGAGCCCATACATTTTAATGCTCTGTACAGCATTAAAACAAAGTTTTGAGCGAACTGACTTCGGATCTATGATCCAAAGCTCAATTCGCTCAACACTAGCCAAAATAACTACAGCTCTCAACTCAGTTGCCCACCTCTCACACAATAAAACCTGAAAAATCAATGGGCAACCCTAGCCCACCAGCCTGACCAAAGAACTGAGATGAGCCTCTATGGATGCAGACTGGCGATGGAAGAAATCTCATTCTAAGGAGCTTGTTACCACATATAAACAATACCTACTCAATTGCAAGTCCTCACTTGCTGTTGCAAAACAGGCCTAGCTTATCTTTTCTCTTCACATCTGTCATATCCTCCTTGTCTCACAACCCTAAACAACTTTTTAACACGTATAACTCTTTTCTCCGTTCCCCAGTGCCCCCATCCTCCCCTCTCATCTCAACTGAGGACTTTGCCACATACTTTAAACTAAAGATTGACTTTTTCCCCCAAAACCTGCTTCTCCACCATTACAGAAGAAAACCTTTGCACTTTAGTCTCCAGACCACATCTCGCCACCTGTGCACTTGAACCAAACCTCATCCCGAACCTACAGACCCTCTCTGTAAACAATTTTTCCGGAGGTCCACCTACAGGCCCTCTCTCTAAACAATTTTTCCAGAGGTCCACCTATAGGCCCTCTCTCCAAACAATGTTTTCGGAGGTCCACCTACAGGCCCTCTCTCTAAACAATTTTTCTTTGCACCTAGTTGGGTCTTCCCTAACATGTGATGGGTATGTGCCTCGCCTTTCTTGGTCTGGGTGAGCACAATTGTCATGAGGGTAACCACCAGGCTGTTGCCTGAGAATTTGGGGTAATGGTGGGATTAGGCAGCCTCAGGGGCATCCATGCATGCTGCCCCTGCTGTTTCCTGTCCATTTCAGTGGTGTTTCCATCATTTTCTGATGTTTCCAGGTTTTCACCCAGCCTTTCCTAGGCAGAGCCTTGGTCCTTTGCAAAAAATGCTCGAGTCTCCCATTGACTTCAATGGGGTTCGTTACTCGAAACGAGCACCCGAGCATCGGGAAAAGTTTGTCTCGAATAACGAGTACCCGAGCATTTTAGTGCTCGCTCATCTCTATCCGTGATCTAACGTACAGTATTACTGTCTGTGCAACATTAATCAACACTGTATGGTTATTAATGTTGCAGATAATACACAGAATTTAAGGTGTCCATTGCCTGTACAATAGGTTGAAGACTACAGAACATACAGCAGCTAGAGCAGAGAAGAATCGAGGAATTACATTTCTTCTTGGCTTATCCATTTGCAGGCAATTTGAAAAATCTGAAGAAATATTATTTCCCACTTCTGCCTTTCCTTTATTCCTGTTGCTGTTGCTTACTGTTTTTTTTGTGAAATGTCTTTTGTCTGCATCTGATCTGCATTTTTTGCGGGTCAGATGCGGCCCGTTCACTTCAATGGCTACGAATCTATATGTCTGTTTCCGTGGCATCCGCAAAAATATACAACATACTGTATATAGAACATGTCTTATTCTTAGTTCGCGTTATGGACACGAACGCGAACAAGGACTGTTATGGGCATTTTATTCTGCAAAATGCGGAACACACAAACACACAGCCCGTATCCGTGTTTTGCGGGCCACAAAACAGGCTACAGTTGTGTACATGAGCCCTAAGAGTGATTTGGTTAGAGAGTGTATGTTAAGAAACTGCAGATTATTTCCAGGTATATTAGCCATACTCTTTAACTTTGAAACAACCCAGTTTTCAAAGGGTTAATAAGTGCATTACTTAGCCAACCAGTTTTGCTATATATCTACATTCTGCAACAAGTCAGTTCAGTTATGTCATTTCAGCAAGGAATATTGATCCGGAACATTGTTAATTATCGTTTCCCTATTTTGCTACCTAGATGTAATTGCTCATTTGATTTCAAGTAAGCATGCCCAGATTCGTAGCGCCCGGCAAGTAAATACCTTAGCTAAGCATGCAATCTGCAGGAAGTATTACAAGAATCTGCAGAGAAGATGGAAAGTAATAAGGAAAACATGACAATAAATGTGTGAAACAAAATCAGAAATCAATACTGAGAATGTGGATTTCTATTGACACATTAATCAGCCCCTTGAATAAGACGTGTTCCTGCTTTTTAACTGTTTTGAGATAAATACAGTTATATTCTAGATATGTGTAAGATGCATGGCGAGATATTCAGCAATATCTTAGTAGAACAATAGTTCTTTGTTCTCTTTGCTAGGTTTGAATTAACCAATATGCCATAAAACAAGCCTTGCAAAGCTAAAGTACCGTATGCAAACTGGAAAAAAGCATGAACGTGTCACAAATTGTATAATGTAGATTCTTCTTTGATCATGACAGAGTACATATCTGAGAATTTATGGGCCAATTTCCTTTGCTGAAAAATATTGCTTAAAAAATGATTGTTTGAATCTGGCTTTGAACTTCATTTTTTTCTCCACAAACTATATGAAAGTAGATGTCAATCACAGATTCAGAATTGTTGCATCCATTTTCAATCTTTTGTATGCTAGTCAAAAATTGAATACATAATATGCTATATACCTTAGTGAAGAAGATTTTCATTTACATAACTCGCTTCCATCAGATACTGGTAAAACAAAGGAAAAATCCTTATATTGGGATAATGGGCAACAAGGCCATAAAGGGTCACGTGGCACATCTCCCCCACAGTACTAGAAGGAGGATTAAGCGTTCCTCCTGACAATGGCCTGCTCGTCTATGGAGGAGACCGCTGCTATTACATGCAACAATCTTCTCCACAGTATAGGGAGGAGCAATCGTTAATGCCATTGCTCGTTCCCATACAAAATCATTATTTGCCGGCATGCCGGCAGCAGAGCTTGATTAAACAGCACGATCTGCCGGCAGCAAACAATGAGTTTTTAGCCTGCTTAAAAATTGTGATTGCCCAATGAACGATTGTCGGCACTTTTACACAGGCAGATCATTGCTGGCAAGTGTCCCTATGAATTCTTGTTAGCAATGATCTTGCCGACCATCTCCAGGTCTAATACAGCCCTTAGACAGAATTCACCTTTTCAGAATAACTACTTGATAAACAAAGAAGAGGGTTGAGCAAACACAAGGCCCTAATATGTTTGGTGTCAAAATCCAGCAACATCATGAGGGGTTCATTTTGTTTGTTGCTATGAGGCTATTTCTGCTGTATACAAAACTGTTTGCAGGAGATCAGCCTGCTTATCCCATTAGACTCCCAGATGAGAGGAGCATAGGCAAGTATGATATGCCAAACATACTTTGTTTTTAAGAAATATTGACCATGTTTACTGGGTTAATAGGATATTCCTTTTTTATAAAGTGATGGCCTATAACTAGTATATTCTATCACAGTATATTCAGTGTGAAGAGAAAGATTTATAGGAAGAGGTTGAAGCACTGAATCATTGCTGTGGCCTCATCACAGATTTTCCATGCAGATCACTGTCTGGTCACCTACTGTGCAAGACAACTGCAGTACAGCTTCATGGATGTGAATAGGACCAGCTGCTGGAAATAACAGGGAAGTGATCACTGTGCAGAACTAGAGTTATGGACTCTTCACTCTCAGGTTTGGTGGGATTCTGTCATAATAGACTTTTTTTTTCTTTTTTTTACGTCCCATGACCCTACACCAGCAGCAATCTTAGGGACAGGACCTCTGTGTGGACAGTACAAAAGCCTTGGCAAAATACTGTATGAAATGTAGAAAATGGTGCAAAATATTAACAAAGGCTATACTGGTATGTGCCATATAGTCATCTTACCCACACATTGGTCAACATTAACCATAAAGTGGACAACCCTTTTATTTTGGATACCCTGCATTGTGTTGTGCTATATGAAAAATAAAGCACTATTTGGACTTTTTACCCCTGAAGTCTGAGAGTCCTAGCCAACCCCACCACAAGTACACAGATCCATACAGCATAAAGATGCATTCACCTCTATAGAAGCTCTATCACAGCTCTATTACAAAAACAGCAATAATACAGCCATGTATAATGAGTTACTTCATTGGAGTTTTGCTATCTCCAATGAAAATGTTAAATATATAGTATTTAAATGAGTTAAATGAGTTAAATAAAGCTATCAGAAGTCTGTGGTCTAAAAATAGAATTAGAGTCAAAGTTTGATGGGATCATAATTTTAGATGTTACCTTAGATGTGAACTTAAACTGCCCAATTATCTCGCTATGAGGTAAACATCCTCAATAAGTCTGAGTTAAAGTATACAAGCTATTTTAAATCCTTGGAAGGCTAATTACACAGTAACTTGAAATTATTATGATTAGAAAATTAAAGGAAGAGGAAGATCACATATTGTAAATGCAGGTCTTTTTCTATGTTAAGGTGCGATACTTAATATCCATATGTCCTTTTGTTTTAGTTTTTTTGTTTTTCTTCTTGACTCACAATTTTTCCTACAGATTATTCTAATGTCATTTCAGTTCACACAGCACAGTTTAAGCTGAGTTCACTTCAGTGTTCAGCCTTCCTGTTCTTCTGCTCTGTTATACGACGGATTCAGCACATAACTGAGATGAACAGAGTCTACAGATCACATAGACTATAATGGGGTCCGTTAGGTTTCCACCCAGAGGAAGATTTTTGAAGCTGAGCCAAAAGTCGTGCATGCAGGACCTTTGTCTCCGCTTCAAAAATCTTCCTCTGAGTAGAAATGTAACAGACCCAATATAGTCTATGGCAGTGATGGCTAACCTCCGGCACTCTAGCTGTGGTGAAACTATGACTTCCAGCTTGCTCCATTCATTTCTATGGAGCTCTGAGAGCAGCCAAACAAGTGGGCATCTTGAAAGTTGTAGTTGTGACGTACATAGAGAAGTAATAGCCCTATAGCAAGGATCAAACCAGGTGCCCCACACAGAGCAGAAGAGTTTCTGCCTAAACCCTTTTCAATGACACTTGGGCCATTTTTCCACTGTCTCATTTGCTAAAAGTTGTTCCTGTAGAGGGTAAAGTCCTGATTGAGTTTTCACTTCCAGTAGAAGAGAAGATAATCCCAAATAAGAATGGGCCCCATCTTGCCCTGGGCCCCATAGCATTTGCATGGTCTGCCGCTATGGTAGTTACACCCCTGGCTAGAGGTTAGCCGTCACAGGTCTATGGGGTCCATAGGCTCCGTTCGACTCAGTTATGTGCTGAATCCGTCCTTTCTGTTCTTCTGTTTCAATAATGGAGCTAGGACGGAAAGGCTGAATCCAAATTTTCTATGTCATTTACAAACCAAAGACAACAGTGGATCCTTATAGAAAGATATGTGTAAGGAAAGGACTTTTGGGTTCACCCCTTGACTAAAAAAGGTGCACAAAAACTGTCCTCCCAACATAGCTATTGGTCATTGTGGGAGTCCCCTATTCAAGTACCTTTGCCTTCTATGTTGGAATATACCCGATATATACTCTATACCCTATATTCTCTATATATAGTATAGACCAACATATCTTTCCAACCCTTTTTTTCTCTAGACCTGTGAATGCTCCTGTCTCCACCCATCCCCTGCTTTGCATTCTGTAGGTTTCTCAGTATGTTATATGCATACTGCCCTTGACAAGTGTGCAGGAATGTCAAATGTTTAGACAAAGACATTTTATTTAACGCTTTATCGTTTGTCTTTTGTTATAGCTAAAACCTTGCGCATTGTGTTTATTGCACACAAGTTCACCCTGTCATACTGTAGATATTTAGATTGAGAGCGTTTCAATGTGCCATAATTATCACAGTGGTTCAGGCTGTATGATAAATGTATATTGATTCATTTTTATATCAGGAATTTTAGCAAATTTTAGGCAAAAAAAAAATAATAATCACATTTTTGGTCATGTCTTATTCCCCACTAGGCTGTACCCCCTTGTCGAGTACAGCTAAAAAGAAAAAGAAAAAAAAAACACCAGAGTGAAACAAAATTGTGGGGGAAAAAAGCAGATTGGTGTCAGTAGTAAACCTAGTAAATCAGCCACTCAAACATAATTAAATTAGACTGTAGACTTTTAGACTTTGAAGTGGCCACTGAGCATTTTCAATAGTACTGCTACTATTTAAATATAACTTTATGTATAATAAATGCCTTTGAATTAGCTGCATGGCCCAACATACCTCATTCCTGAACAATTGTGGCATTTAATCAGGGGCTGAATGACAAATTTTAGCTTGGGGGAGAGGTTGGCAAGCACACAGCACTGGCCCTCGTGTAGCAGCCCACCCTTAACCTGTTTAACTCCACCTACCATATAAAGGCAGTATAGGTAAATGGGCTTTTAATCGTTAAAAAGCAGCAGCTAGTTGTGTTTTCATGTCGGAATCCATGTGCAGTTCCAGATACAGTGCATGATTGAGTTTGTAGCAATATCATTAGAGGGACCAGGACCAGGAACAAAAAATGGTTGGTTCCTGATCCTGTGGCTGCAACGATAAAAAAAAAAAAAAAAAAAAAAGCAATCACTGAATTTCTATTTTTAAAGCCTCTGGGGAATGAAGCTAGGTGAGAATTACTGTTCTATTTTATATAAACAACAGAGGCAACTCTACTGTAAGGGGAGCACTATAGAAACATCCCACTGTGGCTACTAAGGGGGTATTTGACTGTATGATGGCATCAGAGCCCACTGAAGAACCTCTGGGAACATCAGGAGGAAGAGAGAGGAGGGACAGGAAGATAGGTGAGTATGAAAGGTTTATTAGTTTTATTGTAATGCGTTTTCTGTTTGTTTTTTCAGATCACTATTTGGAATATGACGGATTCTCTGGACTACTTCAAAGAGCCATGTGAAATTTCTGTAATAAAATACTTAAAGATAGCTCAGTTGGGGAGCGTTTATTTAAATAAATTATTATTTTGTGTGTGTGTGTGGTTTTTTTTCACTGTTGATTACAGTTTTAGAAATGCAGGTACAGTGTATCTGTCAGACACATCCATTACTATCACTGGGTCTAAGTGTCAGCCAGGGGTGTTTCTCCATCTCAGGGCTGACATTAACACCCCATCCATTACCCCAGCACCCAATGTCCCAGGGGTGCAAGGAAAAGCTGGGTAGCCATCAGGGGTGGAACCGCCCCTGCATTTTATGACAGAATACAATGTTCACATATTCCACAGCATTTACAGACATCAGTCACTATCCCCAATGGATCAAAATCTAAGTTCCCTATCAGTTTTTGGATTGTGGGAGGAATGCCAATGCAAACACAGGGAGAATATACAAACTCAATGTGGATGTTGTTATTTGTCAGATTTGAACCTAGGACTGCCAAGGCTGCAAGGTACCAATATACACTATATATATATATATATATATATATATATATATATATATATATATATATATTTTTTTTTTATTTTTTTTTTAATTTTGTAAGACTCACCTGATAAGACACACCTAGGTTTAATAAGAAAAAACATTAAAACATTTTAATCAGACCTCGGATCAGACCCCCCAAATATTAGACTTCAAATCAGACCCCCATATCAGACCACAAAATTAGATTCTCAGATTAGACCCCCATATCAGATACTCAGATCAGACCTCAGAGCAGACCCATATCAAACCTCAGATCTGACCCCCCATATCTGAGACCTCCATCAGACCTCCATGTTAGACCCCCATGTCAACCTCTGATCAGACCCCTTTTAGACCTCCATGTCAGACCTCAGATCTGACCCCTATATCAAACCTCAGATCAAACCCCCCATCAACTAAATAAACTAACTTTCCTCTCCTGCTCCACCGCTACACTGTAGGTCCAGTATTCTCTCCTGTAGTCACACTCCCTGGGCCCACGTTGCACTGTGACCTCACTGTATGCAGCGTCAGGTCATAGTGCAGGCGCTATGACTTCATACACAGTCAGGTCAGTGCAGCGTTGCCCCAGAGAAGACCAGGGAGGGGTTAGTACAGGCAGTGCTTGAAACTAGGGATGAGCGAACTTTTGAAAAGTTCGGTTCGTTTCGCTTCGGCGAACTTTCTTGAATTTCGGATTCGTACGAACCGAACCTAAAACGAACCTTGCTATAATGGCTGAATAATTGCTTCTACAATAATGGGAGTCAGATAGGGTATAGTTTCGTTTACTTGCAGTTGCTATTACAATGAAAAAAGTGGAAAAAATCCAAGTGACTTCAACAATGGAGACACAAAATATACGCATATTTGAGAATTTACACTAATGCGTACGCTAATGCGAACATTCCCGCACAAATAACGAACATACAGTGTAATGTTGTCAAAGGTGCGCTACTTAACTGAATATGTACGCATTAGCGTACTCATACACTGCGTCTGCGAACATTCCTACTCAAGTAACGAACATACAGTGTAGCCGTTTTCAATTGTACGCTACTTAACTGAATATGTACGCATTAGCGTACGCATACACTGGCGTCTGCGAACATTCCTACTCAAGTAACGAACATACAGTGTAGCGTTGTCAATTGTACGCTACTTAACTGATATGTACGCATTAGCGTATGCATACACTGCGTCTGCGAACATTCCTACTCAAGTAACGAACATACAGTGTAGCGTTGTCAATTGTACGCTACTTAACTGAATATGTACGCATTAGCGTATATTCTCAATAAATATGCGTATATTTTGCGTCGCCGTTATTTTAACCAGATTCGTTACGAACGTTCTCAAAATTCGGTTCGGTGACGAACCGAACTTTTGGGAAAGTTCGTAACGAATCTGGTTCGTTACGGTTCGGTTCGCTCATCCCTACTTGAAACAGATCACTAACCGATCCCTGTGACTAATGCATACTAGAGAGTAATGGCAATATTCACTTGTATTCTCCCACTTTTGGGGGAAAAAAGTGTGACTTATAAAGTGAAAGATACAGACGGTGACTGTAATAGAAAAATGAAACAATGATAAGCACAGAGATCTATTTATAGAAATATCAATGTTCATGAAGATTACTTAGTGTTTTTAGGAATAATAGTTGTAATGAAAAGACATCAGCTATTTTCAATAAACAAAATATTCAGGACAAACCAAATTGAAAGTCCCTTTCTGTGCTGCCCTACTGGACTACTTTCTTGACCCTGTGGAATTACCCCCTCCCCCCCAATGCTTGGGCAGCAGGAACTGCTTGGCTTGGCACAGGAGCCTCTAAGCAGAAACTCCCTTTTGCTTGCTAGCGCCCACATCACAGTGTACATTCTTGTCCAGCGCTTCGATGTAGGTGCTAAATGCAGCAGGAGCTGCTATACACAGAAGATGATGAGTGCTGCTCTCTTCTCTGGCTTGGTACTGCCCGCATCACTCTGTACAGCACTGTGATGTGGGCACCGAATGCAGCAGAAGTGGCCGACCACAAGTTGGGGAAGCAGGAGTAGCTGAGCCAAACAAATTGGCCCACTATATACACATTTCAGGACTAAAAGATACACCCCAGGTTTAGACAACAGAAAATTAGAAAAAAATATTTCATAGTTATTAAACCTTTCCTGGTGGTTTAATGAAGTGGAGGGGGTCAGAGTCAGTAACTTACACACCTAGCACTGCTGCCATGACAATCACAGCTTTGCTACATAGATGACATATACGCAGAGCACTGCTATACACACCATACAAACACTGCTTTGCTAAACAGCAAACCTACACACAGCACAGTTGCATACACCCCGTGACAAACAACTTTGCTACACAGATGATATATACAGTATACAAACAGCACTGCTATACACGCCTAACAAACACAGCTCTGCTACATAGATGACATATACACACAGCACTACTATACACACACTACAAACACTGCTTTGCTAAACAGCTGACCTACACACAGCACAGTTGCATACAGCCCATGACAAACAACTTTTACTACACAGATGATATATACAGTATACAAACAGCACTGCTATACACACCTAACAAACACAGCTCTGCTACATATAAGTCTTTCTCTTTCTCTATCACGCTCACATACACACACACAATTATCTTTATTAGCTTCAGGTAATCAGGGTTTTCATCTCCTTTCACTGTACATTAGGACTTTTCAGCATGGGAATGGCTGTGTTCCTCTGTTCCGCTTCAAGATCATGCACCCTCCTGTCTGCACTGATCATAGCGATCAGAGTCAGGGAGGGAGAGAATTGTGAAGGGGTACATCTTTCCATTGGATCACTAAGCAAGCAATCAGGGATTTAAATGCTTTAGCATGTCATGTGGTCATCCAACCACATGGCGGCAGTCTCTCAGTTAACCAACACAGGACAAGCTAAGTGTATGGGTGTACACGGCCGGTGTCCATGTTCTGCAGATCTGCAGTTTGCAGCCCCAAAAATGGACATGGCTGTGTGAATGTACCACAGGGAGGTCAAGACCAGTACTCCAGTGATTTCAGTATTATGTCCTCAAAAAGTTTTTGAGGTCATTTGTGCAAATACTTTGTGACTTTTTCCATTTTTCCTCCACTCACTCCAGTTTTGAAAAGTTGGTGGAAAAGTGGGTATGGTTAGCTTTATATTAATGAGTTTCACTCCAGATTTATGATTGGAACTTTTTTTCAAAAAGTTGCAAACAAAAGTCCCAAAGCCACTCCAGTACAGACATGGTGCTTACAACTGGAGTAGCAATTTCTACAAACAAAAGTCTTTAAAGATGAGCCATATTTAACAAACACCCTGTGCCGTTTGATTTGGTGGCAAAACTTTTATGATAAAGTGTTACAGCAAAATATAGTTCCCAGCCAGTATTTTTATATAGAAGGATCTGCAAGGGTTGTATGTTACTCCTGGGGTTTATGAAGGACAGGAGGGTGTGTATATAATACACAGAATAAGCAGCTTATATAGGAAACAAAGACAACAGTCTAGGAACAGAATAAAATGGATGGAACACGGAGATAGAGATAAATCTCCAATGCCAAGAAGCAATACTCCCCTTACCATAAAGTCCCCTCATAATGTCTTTCAGAAATCTATTTTCAAACAATGCAGCATTTCTTTCTCACAAGATTAATTTCCCTAATTCACAGTAACAATATGCAAACGACAGACCATAGCAAAAAGCCTTGAAACGTTGTCCTCACCAGGAAACAGCACTCACCTGAACCAAGTTTGTGGTATCATTTGAAAAAAACATGTTTGAATCAGGCATCCATTAAATTAAAGACAATTAATTGAGGCTGACACCACGTAATAACGAAGCGTTTCAAACACTTGTCAGCTCAAGGAGACATTGCTGTGATGCTGTGTTAAAAAATAAAAGCTACCCTTCTAAATACTGACAGATTTTGATAGAATTGTAGTGTCAATTTCACATGATGGCAGTATTTGCAGCATAAGTTTTACTACTGCAGAGATTTAAATTCTATTTAGTTTTTTTTATTTATCGTATTTTTCACTTCATAAGACACCCCCCTCTAAAAAAAAAAAAATGGGGAGAATATGTCAAAATCTTGGTGGCTGGCGTATTGCAGTAGATGTGTGGGGAGAGCCTTAGCGGCAAGCTGTAGTTCGGGGCTGGCAGTTGGGGCAATGAGGTATTCTGTAGTGCGGGGTAGGCGGTAGTGAGGCATGCTGTAGTGTATGGCACTGGGTGGGCAGCTCCAGCAGTGAAGCACGTCCTTGATCTACAGCCGAGGTCCATTCCAGAGGCCATTCTCCTCTTTACTGCCTATTGATGGTGATCGCCGGCGGGAAGTGCTGCTATGCCGAATCCACCAATTAGCTTACTCCTGCCAGGCTACTAGTTCCACTGCTGTTAGAAAGGAAGAAGGAAGAGAGTTTTACTGGATGCTGTGCTATCCCCTGGACCGTCCCCACCTCTAGTTCCTGGGTGACCGACAACCAGGATATAAAAAGGGCGCTCAGGGGCAGACCTAGACATTAAATATGTATTAAATATAACTATAACTCCACTCATCCATAGAATTGCACCCATGTACTACACTACATGGATGTATTCTTAAGGAGAAGGGGGGGGGGGTTATAGTCATATTTAATATAAACACTTGAGGGACTGAACCGTAATTGGTGTTTTATTAAAGTAGGTACAGTAGGTGTTTTTATTAAATTTGACTATCACCTCCCTCACTCCCTCATCCTTAAGAATGCATCCATGTACTGCAGGACCAGGGCACATTCTTAAGGATGAGGGAAGATATAGTCACATAACATAACAATACATCGTCCACAGACCCCTCCCCCATAACAGTGCTCCATCGCCAGATCTTCCCATCACATTGCATCATCTACAGATCCCCCATGTCAGCGCATCATCTGCAGAGCCCACCATAACATTATATCATCTACAGATCCCCCCATAACAATACATGTACATCATCTGTAGATCCCTCTATAAAAGTGTGTCATCTGCAAATCCCCCCATAACAGTGCATCATCTACAGATACCCCATAACAGTGCATCATCTACAGATCCCCCATTACAATGCATCATCTGCAGATCCCCCATGACATTACATAATTTGCTGATTTCCTCCATAACAGTGCATCATCTACAGATCCCCCATAACAGTGCATCATCTACAGATCCCCCATGACAGTGCATCATCTACAGATCCCCTATAACATTACATCATTTGCTGATTCCCTCCATAACAGTACATCATCTACAGATCCCCCCATGACAGTACATCATCTGCAGATCCCTCCATAACAGTATTTCATTTGCAGATTTCCTCGATAACAGTGCATCATCTGCAGATCCCCCCATAACATTACATAATTTGCTGATTTCCTCCATAACAGTGCATCATCTGCAGATCCCCCATAACAGTGCATCATCTACAAATCCCCCCATGACAGTGCATCATCTGCAAATCCCTTATAACATTACATCATTTGCTGATTCCCTGCATAACAGTACATCATCTACAGGTCCCCCCATGACAGTGCACCATCTGCAGATCCCCATAACATTACATCATTTGCTGATTCCCTCCATAACAGTACATCATCTACAGATCCCCCCATGACAGTGCATCATCTGCAGATCCCCCATAATATTACATCATTTGCTGATTCCCTCCATAACAGTACATCATCTACAGATCCCCCATGACAGTGCATCATCTGCAGATCCCCCATAACATTACATCATTTGCTGATTCCCTCCATAACAGTACATCATCTACAGATCCCCATGACAGTACATCATCTGCAGATCCCCATAACATTACATCATTTGCTGATTCCCTCCATAACAGTACATCATCTACAGATCCCCCATGACAGTGCACATCTGCAGATCCCCATAACATTACATCATTTGCTGATTCCCTCCATAACAGTACATCATCTACAGATTCCCCATAACATTACATCATTTGCAGATTCCCTCCATAACAGTTTGTAAGTAACAGATCCCCTATAACCGTGTGAAATATTATTCTGTTCTTTTATTACATTTTTTAGCACACCTTTTGGTTCAAAATATTTTTTTCTTATTTTCCTAGGTGGGTCTTATCATCAGGTGCATCTTATAAAATGAAAAAAGATACAATAATTCAGCATTAAATTGATATGTAAACATTTGCATTTAGTGAAATTTTATGTCTTCTATAAGCATGCAAAGTTGAAAAGTGTGAACCTTTGAAAAAATGTACACAGCCAAAAGTTTGACCACCACCTCCACTTGATTTTACATGAGATTAATAATTATACATGTCGGACCCAAATATGCCATGCATATTATAGTTACTGGCTAAAAACTTCATAGTAACTTTTCAAACTTTAGAAGTAAATGCTGATGTGCTGCTAAAAATCTTCTTAACCCCTTAAGGACCCTGCCATTTTTCACCTTAAGGACCAGGCCATTTTTAGCAAATCTGACATGTCTCACTTTATGTGGTGATAACTTTAGAACGCTTTTACTTATCCAGGCCATTCTGAGATTTTTTTCTCGTCACATATTGTACTTCATGATAGTGGTAAATTTGAGTCAAAATATTTCATTCTTATTTATAAAAAAATACCAAATTTACCAAAAATTTTGAACTTACTTTTAAAATACATAGTAATACTTCCAAAAATAGTTATTATTTTACATTCCCCATGTGTCTACTTCAGGTTTGGATCATTTTGAAAATTACATTTTATTTTTTTGGGATGTTAGAAGGCTTAGAAATTTAGAAGCAAATCTTGAAATTTTTCACAAAATTTCCAAAACCCACTTTTTAAGGACCAGTTCAAGTTTGAAGTCACTTTGTGAGGCTTCCATCA
Organism: Rhinella marina; assembly: GCA_900303285.1. Lineage (NCBI taxonomy): Eukaryota > Metazoa > Chordata > Amphibia > Anura > Bufonidae > Rhinella > Rhinella marina. Next base: position 10,840 of record ONZH01020683.1, on the reverse strand, counting down.
TAGAAACCACCCAAAAATGACCCCATTTTAGAAACTAAACCCCTTAAGGTATTCAAAACTGATTTTACAAACGTTATTAACCCTTTAGGTGTTCCACAAGAATTAAAGGAAAATGTAGCCAAAATTTCCGAATTTCACTTTTTTGGCAGATTTTTCATATCAATCATATTCCGAGAATAAAGCAAGGGTTAACTGCCAAACAAAACGCAATAATTATTACCCTGATTCTGTAGTTTACAGAATGCCCCATTTGTGATCGTAAACTGCTGTACAGGCACACGGCAGTTCGCAGAAGAAAGGAACGCCAGGGCAGATTTCACTGGAAAAAGTTTAAGTTGCCATGTCACATTTGATGCACCCCTAGAGTAGGAAACTCCAAAAAACTGACCCCATTTTGGAAACTATGGGATAAGTTGGCAGTTTTGTTAGTGCTATTTTATAGTACATACGATTTTTGGTAGCTCTATATTACACTTTTTGTGAGGCAAGGTAACAAAAACTAGCAGTTTTGGCATTGTTTTTATTTTTTGTTATTTACAACATTCATCTGACAGGTTAGATCGTGGGATATTTTTATAGAGCAGGTCATTACGGACGCGGCAATATCTAATACGTATACTTTTTTATTTATTTAAGTTTTACACAATATTTTTGAAGCACAAAAAAAAAATCACATTTTAGTGTCTCCATAGTCAGAGAGCTGTAGTTTTTTTTTATCTTCTGGGCGATTTTCTCAGGTAGGGGCTCATTTTTTGCGGGATGAGATGACGGTTAGATTGGTACTATTTTTAGTGGCATACGCTATTTTGATCGCTAGGTATTACATTTTTTGTGATGAAATATGACAAAAAATGGCTTTTTTTAGACAGCTTTTATTTTTTACAGTGTTAGCCTGAGGGGAGAGATCATGCAATATTTTTGTAGAGCAGGTTGTTACGGACGTGGCAATACCTAACATGTATACTTATTTTTATTTATTTAAGTTTTACACAATAATATCATTTTTAAAACAAAAAAAAAACATGTTTTAGTGTCTCCATAGTCAGAGAGCTGTATTTTTTTATTTTTTTGGGCGATTGTCTCAGGTAGGGGCTCATTTTTTGAGGGCTAAGGTGACGGTTAGATTGGTACTATTTTTAGGGGCATACGCTTTTTCGATCGCTTGGTATTACATTTTTGTGATGAAATGTGACAAAAAAAGGCTTTTTTTAGACAGTTTTTATCTTTTTATTTTTTACGGTGTTGACTGGGGGGTGGATCATGTGATATTTTAATAGAGCAGGTTTTTACAAATGCGGTGATACCTAATATGTATATTGTTTATTTATTTTTTTCTATTTTTTATATGTGTCTTTATGGGGAAGGGGCTTTTTTTATTGAAACTTTATTATTACTTTTTTATTATTTTTTTGTTAAAAAACTTTTATTTTACTTTTTTTTTTTATTTTACTTATGTCCCACTATGGGACTTTAACATTTCAGGGTCTGATCCCTGATTGAATACAGCACAATACATCTGTATTGTGCTGTATTCAACTGTCAGCGTCTCACACTGTGAGACGCTGACAGTTGCCTAGGAGACCCAGCGCTGTGGCTGGGTCTCCTGGGCTTCCATAGATGGAAGTCCCCGATGCCTCTGGGCAAGGCATCGGGGCTGCCATCTCAACCATCGGGCCCCCCCCACCGCCTCACGGGGACCCGATCGCTTGAACACGTTGCAGCAATGCCTCTGTATGCCACGGTCAGCGTGACCGCGGCATATAAGGGGTTAATCCGCCGGCATCGGTGTTGTCACCGATGCTGGCGGATGCAGCAGAGGCCCGGCTGTCAGTATCAGCCGGGCCCCTGCTGAAGATTGTGGCAGCGGGCGGCAGTTGCACCTTTAAACCTAGGACGAGAATGCTCGTCCTAGGGCGTTAAGTAGCGCCAGATTAGGACGAGCATTCTCGTCCTAGGTCCTGAAGGTGTTAAACATATATGAAATGTAGCACAACATAGGATAAAACATGGTTGCAGACATTTTTCTATATGAGACAATGCTGTCCTCTTGTCTGCATCGGACTGTAATTCGCTTTTTTCAAGTTCTAATCAATGGCTCTTGGTAATCAGATACCCCCAGGACCTGAGTACAGCTGAAATACATAACAACCAGGCTGTCACAAGAAAAGATATATGAAGGATGAATAGGACAACAAATACAGAATACTAGACTCATCGATACATGAGAGCAAACTGGATGAGGTTGGCAATGAATGAGGGAGATGGCAATGGAACAGATGGCAAACATATAGGTAATATAGTAATAACATAGAGGTAATATAGTAATAATATATAGATGTCAAGTGATGAATTTAGGTAAGATTAAAAAAAACAGGGTCCACATCTTATCTCATATTTACTGTTTTCTTTCTGTACTGTTTATCCCCATCTAACATGTGTTCCATGGAAAATGCTACTAAGTGTGTGTCTTGTGCAATGTATGCATGCCTTGAAGAGCCATTTGAGGGTGAATACATTTCCACTAGATGCAATCACGTTGCATATATGGAAGCCAAGCCTAGATCTTGGATCTAAATAAGCAGCTTGACATACTTAGGGGCATTAAAAAACTGGAGAGAGGCTTAGACCTCACAGTGCAGGCACTGGCTGGGGTCAGTGAAAAGGAGGTGGGAGGAGAAGGGCAAGATCAGGACTATCAGGTCAGCAGTTGGGTCAATGTAGTAAGAAGGGGTAGAGGGAAAAGTGCCAGGGAGGCTAGTCCTGAGCTGGAACGCCCTAGTAAGTATGCCTGTTTGGCTAATATTAGGGATGAAAGCCCAGGACCAGCAACACTGCAGCAGGCCGTTTCTCCTAGAAACCAGGATGATGACCGCTGCAGGAAGGATGGGGAAAGGAGAGCAGCAAAGGACAGATAGATGCTGGTGGTAGGGGACTCTATTATTAGGCGGACAGACAGGGTCATCTGTCGCCGAGACCATCGGCTACAGACTCTACAGTAGGTACGGGTTGCACCTTAATGGGGAGGGTGCAAATGCCCTGGGGGAAAAAATGGTTAGACGGCTGGAGGAGCTTTTAAACTAGGATCTGGGGGGAGGGTGGGGGGGTCATGCTAATAAGGGGGTAGATAGTGTAGATAAAGAGTGGGACATAGGAGGGTACAGTGGGGGTTTAGTGGGGGCTGGGATTAGTGAGGAAAGTAGGGAGAAGACTGGGCAAAACATCTACCAAGGTAACCCAAAAATCCCAGATATTCCCTTTACAGGTAATAGTAATTTAAAAAGTGGGGTAAAAAATATACATGCCAGAAACCTGACTAATAAAACTGGTGAACTGAAATTAGTGATGTGTGAGGAGGACTATGACATAGTGAGAATAACTGAGACATGGCTGGATGATAGCTATGACTGGGCAGTTAACGTACAGAGTTACAGTCTGTTTAGAAAGGATCATCAAAACTGGAGAGGGGGAGGGGTTTGCCTTTATGTAAAGTCCTGTCTAAAGTCCACAATCCAGGAAGATATAAGTGAGGGACATGAAGATGTGGAGTCACTGTGGGTAGAAATGCATGGAGGCAAAAACAATAATAAAATACTAATAGGAGTTTATTATAAACCACCTAATATACCAGATTCCAAAGAAAATATACTTCTAAACGAAATAGACGAGACGGCAAATCATAATGAGGTCATTATTATGGGGGACTTCAACTACCCAGATATAGACCGGGAAACTGAAACCTGTATATCTTATAAAGGAAACAGGTTCTTGGCAATAACCAAAGATAATTACCTTTCCCAACTGGTTCATGACCTGACTAGAGGGACAGCCATACTGGACTTAGTATTAACCAATAGACCTGACAGAACAACAGATGTGCAGGTTGGGGGACACCTGAGAAATAGTGACCATAAAGTAATAACCTTCCAATTGGCATTCAAAAGGGTGTTCCTTCAGGGAGCAACAAAAATACCAAACTTCGAAAAAGCTAAATTTAGCCAACTAAGAGAGGCCAAAGAAAGTCCTCAAAAATAAAGATACAACCACAAAATGGGATATTTTTAAAAGCATTCTATTATCTAACAGTGAGAGATACATACCTTATGGGAATAAAAGGTTAAGAAACAAGAAAAAAACAATGTGGATAAATAGAACAGTAAAGAAAGCAATAAATTACAAAAATAAATAATTTAAATCACTAAAACAGGAGGGTGTCGAGGAAGCCTTGAAAAACTATAAGGAAAAAAATAGAATATGTAAAAGACAAATAGAAACTAGAGACCAAGAAAATAATCACCACAGAGAGTAAAACTAACCCTAAAATATTCTTCAATTATATAAATAGTAAAAAGTATAAACCTGAAGGTGTTGGCCCTTTACAGAGTAATGAGTGGGGAGTTGCAGAGAGCGATGAGGAGAAAGCAAAGCTATTATTTTTTTTTTCCACTTTATTCACTGAGGAAAATAAACTGTCAGATGAAATGCAGAATTTAAAAGTAAATTTGTCATTAAACGTGCCCTGTCTGACCCAGGAAGAAGTACAGCGGCATCTTAAAAAAATTAAAATAGACAAATCGCCAGGACCAGATGGCATACACCCCCTTATCCTAAGAGAATTAAGTAATGTCATAACCAGACCCTTATTTCTGATATTTAAGGACTCTATACTGACAGGAAGTGTTCCACAGGATTGGCGCATAGCAAATGTGGTGCCAATATTCAAAAAGGGTCCAAAAACAGAGCCAGGAAACTATAGGCCGGTAAGTTTATCATCTGTCATGGGTAAACTCTTTGAAGGTTTTCTAAGAGATGCTATCTTGGAGTACCTTAATGAAAATAAGCAAATAACATTATATCAGCATGGCTTCATGAGGGATTGGTCATGTCAAACTAATTTAATTAGTTTCTATGAGGAGGTAAGTTCTAGACTTGACCACGGCGAATCAATGGATGTCTTATATCTGGACTTCTCCAAAGCATTTGACACTGTACCACATAAAAGGTTAGTATATAACATAAGAATGCTTGGACTGGGGGGTAATGTCTGTATATGGGTAAGTAACTGGCTCAGGGATAGAAAACAGAGGGTGGTTATTAACAGTAAACACTCAGATTGGGTCACTGTCACTAGTGGGGTACCACAGGGGTTAGTACTGGGCCCTATTCTCTTCAATATATTTATTAATGATCTGATAGAAGGCTTGCACAGTAAAATATCAATTTTTGTAGATGACACTAAACAGCGTAAAGTAATTAACACAGAAGAGGACAGTGCACTGCTACAGAGGGATCTGGATAGATTGGAGGCTTGGGTAAAGAAGTGGCAGATGAGGTTTAACACTGACAAATGTAAGATTATGCACATAGGAAGGAATAATGCAAGTCACCAGTACATACTAAATGGTAAAACACTGGGTAACACTGACATGGAAAAGGACCTAGGAATTTTAGTGAACATCAAACGAAGCTGTAGAAACAGCAGTGTCAGACAACTTCTGCCAAGGCCAATAAGATAATGGGTTGCATCAAAAGGGGCATAAATGCCCGTGATGAGAACATAGTCCTGCCACTTTACAAATGACTAGTTAGACTGCACATGGAGTACTGTGTACAGTTCTGGGCTCCTGTGAACAAGGCAGACATAGCAGAGCTGGAGAGGGTTCAGAGGAGGGCAACTAAAGTAATAACTGGAATGGGTGCACTAAAGTACACAGAAAGATTATCAAAATTAGGGTTATTCACTTTAGAAAAAAGACGACTGAGGGGAGATCTAATAACTATGTATAAATATATCAGGGGTCAGTACAGAGATCTCTCCCATGATCTTTTTATCCCCAAGGCTGTGACTGTGACAAGGGGACATCCTCTGCATCTGGAGGAAAGAAGGTTTGTACACAAACACAGAAGAGGATTCTGTATGGTAAGAGCAGTAAGACTATGGAACTCTCTGCCTGAGGAGGTGGTGATGGTAAGTTCACTAAAAGAGTTCAAAAGGGGCTTGGATGTATTTCTGGAGTGTAATAATATTACAGGTTATAGTTACTAGAGAGGGGTCGTTGATCCAGGGAGATATTCTGATTGCCTGATTGGAATTGGGAAGGATTTTTTTTTCCTAAAGTGGGGAAAATTGGCTTCTACCTCACAGAGGTTTTTCTTTGCCTTTCTATGGATCATCTTGCAGGATAACAGGCCAAACTGGATGGACAGATGTCTTTTTTCAGCCTTATAAACGATGTTACTATGTTACTAGAAACTGAGTCTGTGATGCTAGGGACACAACTTTCAGTTGGCTACCCCCCCCATTTTATCTTATGGAGCTGAACGTTGTCAATTCCTACACTGTGTTCCATATCTTTTTTGCAGAAACCCAGAGAAGCATGGCCTGGCCTAATATACTCCTCACATGTATTAGGTGCTCAGGTGTTTTCCAAAAGGAGAAATAGTACTCCCCAGATCCCAACCAAAGCCTCTCTTTGAGCAGTTCTCTCTGCACTGCTGGGGGACAATCTAAGTTTTCCTTGCATGTTTAAATGGTTAAGCATTGACTTCATAGATTGATACCTAACATCTGGTGGCTTAGCTTTATGTTCCTTTTAGAATTAAAGACTCACATGTTTGAATATGTCTCTCTCCAACCAATTCTTAAGAAATTCTGATTCTACTAAATCAGATTTATTTTTTTTCACAAAAATGTGGGTCAAATTTTAGTTACTGATCTGGAGTCTGGAGTATTATTGGACTTAATTCTTTACCTCATTTGGACGCAGCTGTACATCCAGATTGCATGTAATTTCACGCAATTGGGCGTACAGTTACACCCGAACTGTTAGCCGGGGTTGTGACACTTTAAAGTATCACAGCCCTAGGGTCTCTGCTCTCACTAAGAGCAGAGACATGGGAGAAGCCGTCAAGGAACCAATCAGAATGGTTCCTTGCCGGCAATTGCTCTGATTGGTTAGTCTGTGCAGACTAACCAATCGAAGCATAGGCAATGTAAAATACTAGTTTCAGCTCTGATCTCCACTCCGGAGATGAGAGCCTGAAATGAGCCATTGTCACCTTTGTGCCCCCGTTGCCTCTGTGCCGCCTCATGCCCCCTTTGCCCTTGATACCACTATTGCCCCTCCCCACTCGGTCCCCCTTGTTGTCCCCCAGCAGCCCTGTTTGCCATCAGCAGCGGGTGTCAGCTGTAACATACAATTGACACTCTGCTGCAGTGGCCGAGAGCGGTGCTGCCACCGATTCTGGATGTTTAACCCCTTAGATGCCACTGTCAATAGCTACCCATGGCATCCATGGGGTAAGCAGAGGGAGGGAGCTACCTTTGTCTCCAATTGGGCGGAAGCACTGCCATGACAGCGGCCCAATGGTAACCATGGCAACCAGATACCTTAGAAAGTAATTCCGGCTTGCCATGAATCTATGCTTGACAGACCCTGAGGATATGATCAGGATTAGTGTCAGTGAAATACTGACAATTCAGTGCATTGCAATAGATGACTATTGCAGTTCACTGTACAAAAAGCACACCCACTAGATCTTGAAGATCCAAGTGGGACACGATAAAAAAGTAAAAAAATAAGTAAATAAAATTATAATTAAGACAACATCTGTCAGCAGATTTGCACCTATGAAACTGGCTGACCTGTTACATATGAGCTTGGTAGCTAAAGACATCTGTGTTGGTGTTATGTTCATATGTGTCCGCATTGCTGAGAAAAAGGAAGTTTTAATAATATGCAAATTAACCTTTAGGAGCAATGGGGGCATCACCATTACTCCTAGTTGCTCAACTCTCTCTGTAACTGCTGTGCCCTCTCCACTTCAGTTGACAGGGCTAAGTGTGATAACTTTTTCATTGCCTGGTCTTGTGAATTAAAGTGGAGGGTATGGCAATTACAGAGAGAGCAGAGCCTCTAGGTGTAACGGCAGTGCCACCCATTAAAACTCCACTTTTCTCAGCAATGCCGACACATTTGAACATGAGACCAACACAGATGTCTTCATCTGCCAAGCGTTCATGCAACAGGTCAGCCAGTTTCATAGGTACAAATCTGCTGACAGATGCCCTTTAATGGGGTTGTGGACGGGGATTACATTGAGGACCTATTCTTAGGATAGGTCATCAATATGAGATCAGCGGTGGTGTGACTCCCAACACCCTTGCCGATCAGCTCTTTGAAGAAGAGGCAGTGCTCATGCGAGTGCTGGTTCCTCTTCAAGATTACACTGCGCATCATCTCACTTGCAGCTGCTGCTCAGTGTAATTACAAGTACTCTTCTGATTCAAGTGAACAGGACCAGCACTTCTAATTTAACTACTATAATAAAACTGAGCTTCTGCAAGTGAGATGACAAACAGCTGACTGGTAGGGGTGCCAGGAGTCGGATGGGTCATCAATATGTACAATTCCTTTAACCTATTCCAGGTAACATTTATGATATTGTTTACATCTATATCCTGAATGGAACTTTCAATGGCCTTGACACTACAATGCTCAGAGTTCCTTTGTCTTCATGTTTGTAGTTTGCCAGGAAAGTGACTCATAAGCAAATGGACGTTGCAAATACAGGAATAACATTGTTGCTATCATTTAAAACATCTTGACTCCATGGGTGTTCTCAATGCAACAAATTATTGGACTCGGGAAACAACTGTAATTGTACAATCATTTTGAAGGTTTCTTTTTCTACCTTGACATAAGAGGCTGAATACCGTATGTATCAGTAGTGTGTTGTGTAGCTGTGAACCACACAGCAAAAATGCATGTATTTCATCACAATTTTTTAATGTGTTTTTTTTTTTTGCCTATGTGTCTTATAGAGGTATAACATGGTTTCAATGTACTTTACCCTCTAGGAATGCAAAGTAGTTCTCCTCCACAAGGAAGAAAACCACAGCAATTTGCTGTAATAGCAGGTCTGTTTTTGCCATATAGTTCCTGATCATATGGCACACTACTGAGTGTACAGGCACCCAAAACAAAACTTTTGTTTTTGAACATTGTTAAAGGAGTTCTCTTCATCAAATGGTATTTACCATGTAGAGAAAGTTAATCCAAGGCAATTACTAATGTATTGTTATTGTCCATATCGCTTCCTTTGCTGGCTTGATTCATTTTTCCATCACATTATGCACCGGTCGTATCCAGGGGTTACGACCACCCTGTGATCCAGCAGTGGTGGTCGTGCTTGCACACTAAATATAAGTGCTGTCCTTTCTGTTGTCCGGGACTCTGGGAGCATAGATATGTGAACATAGTCAAGTACAAGCCACTTTGTATTTGTGCTGCAGCAATAGTCGTAACCCCTGAAAACTTTGGGGGTCATTTAATATCCAGAAATATGCCTATATTCTGCATATTTTTGGTGTGGATTGCGACGCAACGGTTGTGTGCCGCAATCTGCGACTTTTCCCCACTCACGCCAGGTCTACAAAAGAGGACATGGCGTGGGTCGGAAAGGGGGCGGGCCAGCAGGCCCATCTCATTCATCATTTTCTACACCTGTTTTAGGCATAGAAAATGGTCTAAATGTAAGGCGCTTTTCGCCAGCTACAGGGTTATTAAGACCGGCTTCTTAAACGCTGGTCTTAATAAATGACTAGAGATGAGCGAGCACTAAAATGCTCGGGTGCTCATTATTCGAGTCGAACTTTTCCCGATGCTCGGGTGCTCGTTTCGAGTAACGAGCCCCATTAAAGTCAATGGGAGACTCGAGCATTTTTTGCAGGGGACCAAGGCTCTGCCTAGGGAAGGCTGGGTGAAAACCTGGAAACCTCAGAAAATGATGGAAACACCATGGAAATGGACAGGAAACAGCAGGGGCAGCATGCATGCCTCTGAGGCTGCTTAATCCCACCATTACCCCAAATTCTCAGGCAACAGCCTGGTGGTTATCCTCATGGCAATTGTGCTCACCCAGACCAAGAAAGGCGATGCAAATACCCATCACATGTAAGGGAAGCACCCAACTAGGTGCAACGAAGGTCCATCACCGCCTGCAGGTGACACCACTGCTCATGCTGGCACTGCAGCTGAAATCAAGTTTAGTATCTGTTCCTATCAGTTGCTGTGGCTGCTGGTGGTATAGTGGTGAGCATAACTACTTCCCAAGCAGTGGATCCGGGTTCGATTCCCATCTATCGCAGGAGGCAATTAAAAATCAGTACAATATCTAATATGTCCCCTACCTGGGTAAATTGTTTGGAGAGAGGGCCTGTAGGTAGGTGGGGGGGAAGGAGGTTTTGCTGGAAGAGCCAGAGGAGTGCCCACTGGGCTAGCCTGTGTGGTGGTGACAATAGCCGGGTGTAGTTAGAATGACAACGCAGGACCCCAACTTAAAAATTTAGCATCAACCGGTACAGTCGTAAATTATGAGATTGATCAAGTGTGGTATGTCTTCTATGTATACTACTCAGTTTAATACCGTATATGGCAGCTATCCGGAAAAATAGTTTGTAGAGAGAGAGAGAAAGATAGGACAAAGAAGTAAATTGTTTGGAGAGACGGCCTGTAGGTGGGGTGACAGGCTGGGGGGAAGGAGGTTTCGCTGGAAGAGCCAGAGGAGTGCCCCCTGGGCTAGCGTGTGTGGTGGTGACAACAGCCGGAATGGATTTGGAAAAACTCTAGCATCAGCCGGTGCGGTATCGATTCTTCTCAGTTTAATACCGTATACGTCCCCTATCTTGGGACCTTATATTTTATGGATTTTTTGACCACGGAAAATGGAAAAAGAGCTTGCTCTGGCCAGGGGAGTGTCTTTCCTACTGCAGCTAAGGAGACGTGTCCATGCTCTGCCTATCACAGGTCAGGAGGGAAATAAAAGAAGAACCAAACAAAAA
>ONZH01020682.1:0-42839 GCA_900303285.1 Rhinella marina | reverse complement strand
CTGAATAGGCATGACGTCACTGCCCCCACCAGAAGGATCACTTGCCATTTCCTCCTCTTCCGCCTCCTCTCCGCCCCATCCGCGCTGAACCAATGGGACGCACACAAGCCTGACTGCTACCCTCGCCGCCAGCATCCGCCTCCTCTTCCACAGCCACCTCCGCGTCGTCCTCCTCCTCCCTCCTACAACTGCCACCGAGAAGCAGACAAAAGTGTGGTCTGACTGTGTAGCTCCGTTGCGTCTATTCCTACCCCCGTCTCCTCTGCGTGCAATGCGTTCTCCCTTATTGCGATGAGCGATTCTTTAAGGACGCATAGGAGCGGGATGGTTACGCTCACTATAAGCGTCCTCGGCTGCTGACCCTTCTTGGGGACTCCTCAAAGATACGCAGTACATCGCATATGTCTGCCATCCATGGCCACTTGTGGTTGGCAAACTGAGGGAGCTGAGTTGGAGCCACGCGTGGATTCATAATCTGGTACTCCATCAATGCTCTCTGCTGCTCACACACCCTGGCCAACATGGAATAGGTGGAATTCCAGCGAGTCGGCAGGTCGCACAACAGCCGATGTTCAGGCAAATGGAGGCGTTGCTGGAGTTTTTTTAAGCTAGCAGCAGCTACAGTTGACTTCCGAAAGTGAGCGCACAAGCGCCGCACTTTCACCAGTAGCTCCGCCAGGTTGGGGTAAGTCTTTAGAAATTTTTGGACTACCAGATTAAAAACGTGGGCCAGGCATGGTACATGATTGAGTTCGGCAAGCTCCAGAGCCGCCACCAGGTTACGGCCGTTATCTCACCCGACCATGCCTGGTCCTAGCTGCAGCGGCGACAGCCACATCTCCGTCTGCTGCAATATGGCGTCCCTCACCTCTGGGGCGCTGTGCTTCCTGTCGCCCAAGCTGATGAGCTTAAGCACCGCCTGCTGACGTCTCCCCGCGCCAGTGCTGCAACGCTTCCAGCTAGCGGCTGAGGGCGATGTTAAGGCAGAGGAGGAGGAGGAGGAGGAAGAGGAGGGGGGTTTATCAGAACCCGTGCTGGCAATCTTGGGCGGGGGTGATAGGTAGGCCGTCTCTGTTTGCGACCAGTCCCCGCTTCCACAACATTCACCCAGTGTGCCGTCAAAGAGATGTATCGTCCCTGGCCGCAAGCGCTTGTCCACGAGTCGGTGGTCAAGTGGACCTTTGCGCTGACTGCGTACCTCAGGGCCCGCCTGATGTTACGCGACACGTGCTGGTGCAGGGCGGGGACGGCACTCCGGGAAAAGTAGTGGCGGCTGGGGACGGAATAGCGAGGTGCGGCAGCCGCCATCAGGTCGCGGAAGGCCTGCGTCTCCACAAGCCTAAACGGCAACATCTCCAGGGCCAGCAGTTTGGAGATGTGGCAGTTTAAGGCTTGGGCTTGGGGGTGACTCGAGGCGTACTTCCGCCTGCGGTCGAACACCTGCGAGATGGACAGTTGATGGGACGAGGAGTGTGAAGGTACAGGCGAAGATGCGGGGGAAGGGGAGGCTGAAGGACAAGGCCCCAAAGTAGCCGAGGCAGAGGCAGATGTGGAGGTGTCCTGGCTGGAGGTCTGGACCGCAGTGGCAGCACACAACAAATGGGAAGAGGCAGTGGCAGGAAGACCTTGCGCATGTTGTATTGCGTTTCCTCTCTCCCACTCAGCCCAGTGCTTGACTTCCCAGTGACGCCGCATGCCTGAGGTTGTCATATTGCTCTTCTCAGAGCCCCTACTCAGTTTTGAGTGGCAGAGTGTGCAAACCGCGCTCAGTTTGTCATCCGCACAAACATTAAAAAATCTCCACACCACAGAAGTACGAGGCCTCGATGGGGGAGCTTCGCGCGACTGCCTGCTGCCGGGAACAGCTTCGGCCCTGCTGGCTGTGGCCTCACTTCTCTGTCTGGACTGTCCTCTGCCTCTGGACATCCCTCTGCCTGTGGACATCCCTCTGCCTCTGGACATCCCTCTGCCTCTTGCTGCCTTTTTCGGTGCTGCGCAGACCACCACCTCTCCACTGCTTTCCCCGCTGGACATCACCCCTGGCCAAGTGGGGTCGGTCATTTCGTCATCCACCACCTCCTCTTCCACTTCCTCACTCTGCTCCTCCTCCTGCCCACTGGACATTCCAACAGCCTCCCTTGATGGCAACTGCGTCTCATCATCATCATCGCTCATGATAACAGATGCTGGTTCAGGGTCCACATCAGCAGGAGATGGCGAATACTCAAGTGGTTGGGCATCACTACAAACAAATTCCTCTGGTAGCTCCAGGGATTCTTCCGGCACATCTGAAAAAGGACCCGAAAAGAGCTCCTGGGAGGGGTCAAGGGTGGGTTGACTCTGTTGGCCAGGTGTGGAGGAAGGAGGGTCAGAGTGAGACTGTGTGGATGACTGGCTGGTGGACAACTGTGTGGAAGCGCTATCGGCTATCCATTGCACCACCTGTTCACACTGCTCAGGCCTCAACAGCGGTGTAACCCACCCCCTGCATAACTGTCCCATAAAGGCAGGGATTCTGGATGAGCGGAATCCTGGCTGCCCCTCACCAGCACGCATTGTATCCCCACTGTCTTCAACAAGGCCCCCAACAGCATTTCCACGCCCCCGTCCTCGTCCACGTCCACGTCCAATTTCGCTAGCCCTCCGCATTTTTTTTTTTTGTTACAATATTTGGCGTACACCGCCGTGTATTAACAGGTCAGACGGTGTGTATTAACACCACGTATATAAAATAATTTGGCAAGCATGCAGAACGCACAGTACAGGTGCCAAATAAAATGCCTTTTTTTTATATATTTCTAGGTACACAGCCGTGTACTAACAGGTCAGACGGTGTGTATTAACACCACGTATATACAAGATTTTTGCAAGCACGCAGAACGCACAGTACAGGTGCCAAATAAAATGCCTTTTTTTTAAATATTTCTAGGTACACAGCCGTGTACTAACAGGTCAGACGGTGTGTATTAACACCACATATATACAAGATTTTTGCAGGCACGCAGAACGCACAGTACAGGTGCCAAATAAAATGCCTTTTTTTTATATATTTCTAGGTACACAGCCTTGTACTAACAGGTCAGACGGTGTGTATTAACACCACGTATATAAAATAATTTTGCAAGCACGCAGAACGCACAGTACAGGTGCCAAATAAAATGCCTTTTTTTTTATATTTCTAGGTACACAGCCGTGTACTAACAGGTCAGACGGTGTGTATTAACACCACATATATAAAATAATTTTGCAAGCACGCAGAACGCAAAGTACAGGTGCCAAATAAAATGCCTTTTTTTAATATTTCTAGGTACACAGCCGTGTACTAACAGGTCAGACGGTGTGTATTAACACCACGTATATACAAGATTTTTGCAGGCACGCAGAACGCACAGTACAGGTGCCAAATAAAATGCCTTTTTTTAATATATTTCTAGGTACACAGCCGTGTACTAACAGGTCAGACGGTGTGTATTAACACCATGTATATAAAATAATTTTGCAAGCACGCAGAACGCACAGTACAGGTGCCAAATAAAATGCCTTTTTTTATATTTCTAGGTACACAGCAGTGTACTAACAGGTCAGACGGTGTGTATTAACAACATGTATATAAAATAATTTTGCAAGCGCGCAGAACGCACAGTACAGGTGCCAAATAAAATGCCTTTTTTTTATATATTTCTAGGTACACAGCCGTGTACTAACAGGTCAGACGGTGTGTATTAACACCACGTATATACAAGATTTTTGCAGGCACGCAGAACGCACAGTGCAGGTGCCAAATAAAATGCCTTTTTTTTATATTTCTAGGTACACAGCCGTGTACTAACAGGTCAGACGGTGTGTATTAACACCACATATATAAAATAATTTTGCAAGCACGCAGAACGCAAAGTACAGGTGCCAAATAAAATTCCTTTTTTTAAATATTTCTAGGTACACAGCCGTGTACTAACAGGTCAGACGGTGTGTATTAACACCACGTATATACAAGATTTTTGCAGGCACGCAGAACGCACAGTACAGGTGCCAAATAAAATGCCTTTTTTTTAATATTTCTAGGTACACAGCCGTGTACTAACAGGTCAGACGGTGTGTATTAACACCACGTATATAAAATAATTTTGCAAGCACGCAGAACGCACAGTACAGGTGCCAAATAAAAGGCCTTTTTTTTAATATTTCTAGGTACACAGCCGTGTACTAACAGGTCAGACGGTGTGTATTAACACCACGTATATAAATAATTTTGCAAGCACGCAGAACGCACAGTACAGGTGCCAAATAAAATGCCTTTTTTTAAATATTTCTAGGTACACAGCCATGTACTAACAGGTCAGACGGTGTGTATTAACACCACGTATATACAAGATTTTTGCAGGCACGCAGAACGCACAGTACAGGTGCCAAATAAAATGCCTTTTTTTTTATATTTCTAGGTACACAGCCGTGTACTAACAGGTCAGACGGTGTGTATTAACACCACGTATATAAAATAATTTTGCAAGCACGCAGAACGCACAGTACAGGTGCCAAATAAAAGGCCTTTTTTTAAATATTTCTAGGTACACAGCCTTGTACTAACAGGTCAGACGGTGTGTATTAACACCACGTATATACAAGATTTTTGCAGGCACGCAGAACGCACAGTACAGGTGCCAAATAAAAGGCCTTTTTTTTATATTTCTAGGTACACAGCCGTGTACTAACAGGTCAGACGGTGTGTATTAACACCACATATATAAAATAATTTTGCAAGCACGCAGAACGCAAAGTACAGGTGCCAAATAAAATGCCTTTTTTAAATATTTCTAGGTACACAGCCGTGTACTAACAGGTCAGACGGTGTGTATTAACACCACGTATATACAAGATTTTTGCAGGCACGCAGAACGCACAGTACAGGTGCCAAATAAAATGCCTTTTTTTAATATTTCTAGGTACACAGCCGTGTACTAACAGGTCAGACGGTGTGTATTAACACCACGTATATACAAGATTTTTGCAGGCACGCAGAACGCACAGTACAGGTGCCAAATAAAATGCCTTTTTTTAATATATTTCTAGGTACACAGCCTTGTACTAACAGGTCAGACGGTGTGTATTAACACCACGTATATAAAATAATTTTGCAAGCACGCAGAACGCACAGTACAGGTGCCAAATAAAATGCCTTTTTTTATATTTCTAGGTACACAGCCGTGTACTAACAGGTCAGACGGTGTGTATTAACACCATGTATATAAAATAATTTTGCAAGCGCGCAGAACGCACAGTACAGGTGCCAAATAAAATGCCTTTTTTTTATATATTTCTAGGTACACAGCCGTGTACTAACAGGTCAGACGGTGTGTATTAACACCACGTATATACAAGATTTTTGCAGGCACGCAGAACGCACAGTACAGGTGCCAAATAAAATGCCTTTTTTTTTATATTTCTAGGTACACAGCCGTGTACTAACAGGTCAGACGGTGTGTATTAACACCACATATATAAAATAATTTTGCAAGCACGCAGAACGCACAGTACAGGTGCCAAATAAAATTCCTTTTTTTAAATATTTCTAGGTACACAGCCGTGTACTAACAGGTCAGACGGTGTGTATTAACACCACGTATATACAAGATTTTTGCAGGCACGCAGAACGCACAGTACAGGTGCCAAATAAAATGCCTTTTTTTTTAATATTTCAAGGTACACAGCCGTGTACTAACAGGTCAGACGGTGTGTATTAACACCACGTATATAAAATAATTTTGCAAGCACGCAGAACGCACAGTACAGGTGCCAAATAAAAGGCCTTTTTTTTAATATTTTTAGGTACACAGCCGTGTACTAACAGGTCAGACGGTGTGTATTAACACCACATATATAAAATAATTTTGCAAGCACGCAGAACGCAAAGTATAGGTGCCAAATAAAATGCCTTTTTTTAAATATTTCTAGGTACATAGCCATGTACTAACAGGTCAGACGGTGTGTATTAACACCACGTATATACAAGATTTTTGCAGGCACGCAGAACGCACAGTACAGGTGCCAAATAAAATGCCTTTTTTTTATATTTCTAGGTACACAGCCGTGTACTAACAGGTCAGACGGTGTGTATTAACACCACGTATATAAAATAATTTTGCAAGCACGCAGAACGCACAGTACAGGTGCCAAATAAAAGGCCTTTTTTTAAATATTTCTAGGTACACAGCCTTGTACTAACAGGTCAGACGGTGTGTATTAACACCACGTATATACAAGATTTTTGCAGGCACGCAGAACGCACAGTACAGGTGCCAAATAAAAGGCCTTTTTTTTTATATTTCTAGGTACACAGCCGTGTACTAACAGGTCAGACGGTGTGTATTAACACCACATATATAAAATAATTTTGCAAGCACGCAGAACGCAAAGTACAGGTGCCAAATAAAATGCCTTTTTTAAATATTTCTAGGTACACAGCCGTGTACTAACAGGTCAGACGGTGTGTATTAACACCACGTATATACAAGATTTTTGCAGGCACGCAGAACGCACAGTACAGGTGCCAAATAAAAGGCCTTTTTTTAAATATTTCTAGGTACACAGCCGTGTACTAACAGGTCAGACGGTGTGTATTAACACCACGTATATAAAATAATTTTGCAAGCACGCAGAACGCACAGTACAGGTGCCAAATAAAAGGCCATTTTTTAATATTTCTAGGTACACAGCCTTGTACTAACAGGTCAGACGTTGTGTATTAACACCACGTATATACAAGATTTTTGCAGGCACGCAGAACGCACAGTACAGGTGCCAAATAAAATGCCTTTTTTTAATATATTTCTAGGTACACAGCCTTGTACTAACAGGTCAGACGGTGTGTATTAACACCACGTATATACAAGATTTTTGCAGGCACGCAGAACGCACAGTACAGGTGCCAAATAAAAGGCCTTTTTTTTATATTTCTAGGTACACAGCCGTGTACTAACAGGTCAGATGGTGTGTATTAACACCACGTATATACAAGATTTTTGCAAGCACGCAGAACGCACAGTACAGGTGCCAAATAAAATGCCTTTTTTTTTATATTTCTAGGTACACAGCCGTGTACTAACAGGTCAGATGGTGGGTATTTACATCTGGTACACAAAAAGGGTATTGCAGGCACACAGAACCCAGAACACTAGAGCCAAAGAAACTGTGCCATTATTATACGTGGTGTATTAACACCACGTATATACAAGATTTTTGCAGGCACGCAGAACGCACAGTACAGGTGCCAAATAAAAGGCCTTTTTTTTTAATATTTCTAGGTACACAGCCTTGTACTAACAGGTCAGACGGTGTGTATTAACACCACGTATATACAAGATTTTTGCAGGCACGCAGAACGCACAGTACAGGTGCCAAATAAAATTCCTTTTTTTTATATATTTCTAGGTACACAGCCTTGTACTAACAGGTCAGACGGTGTGTATTAACATCACGTATATACAAGATTTTTGCAAGCACGCAGAACGCACAGTACAGGTGCCAAATAAAATGCCTTTTTTTTAATATTTCTAGGTACACAGCCGTGTACTAACAGGTCAGACGGTGGGTATTTACATCTGGTATACAAAAAGGGTATTGCAGGCACACAGAACCCAGAACACTAGAGCCAAAGAAACTGTATTAAAAAAAAAAAAATGTACACAGCCGTATACTGCCAGAAGATCAGATGGTGTATGTACACACTAGGTATATAACAGGGTTTTGCAGCCAAAAAGAACGCAGAACAGTAGTGCCAAATATAGTTTGGTATGTAGCAGAGCACCTAATACACCACTAATGCCTCTCTCTGTCCCTACTCCAGCAGCTATCCCTGAATACAGCAGCCGTTCTCTGCAGAGTGTATATGGTAGTAAAGCTATCACTGTACTGCACTATAGTAGCCCTGATAAGGGCTTTTAATCACGCTCCTGCCTGTCCAACAGCTAAAACCTATCTCTCCCTTCTCCAGCCTCTGTCCCTGACTAAGTTCACGCAGCATATGCGAACGAGCAGGAAGAGCTGAGTTTTTATGATTCGAGGTCACGTGGTTTTTCCAGCCAATCCATGTAGATGCCGTTTTCGCGCTGCCAGCGTGCTCCGCGGGCCTGTCATACCCCCCCTGCATGGTGATTGGTGGAAAAAAAGCGCCATGGAAGGTGGGAGGGGAAACGAATTCTAAGTGCGCCATCGCCGTTATACTCGATCTAAATCGAGTATGCCGAATAGCGTTGTATTCGATTGAATACCGGCTCGATCGAACACTACTCGCTCATCTCTACTTACCCACATACAGACATTTTCTCCCAGGCCAAGCATTCTCATTTTGTATACTAACCTTTTATGTGGTACAGTGTCAAACGCTTTGGAGAAGTCCAAATATACGACATCCATTGAGTCGCCGCCGGTCAAGTCTAGAACTTACCTCCTCATAGAAACTGATTAAACTGGTTTGACATGACCGATCCCTCATGAAGCCATGCTGATATGGAGTTATTTGCTTATTTTCATTGAGGTACTCCAAGATAGCATCTCTCAGAAAACCTTCAAACAGTTTACCCACAACAGAAGTTAAACTTACCGGCCTATAGTTTCCAGGCTCTGTTTTTGGACCCTTTTTGAATATTGGCACCACATTTGCTATGCGCCAATCCTGTGGAACACTCCCCGTCAGTATAGAGTCCTTAAATATCAGAAATAAGGGTCTGTCGATTACATTACTTAATTCTCTTAGGATACGGGGGTGTATGCCATCCGGTCCTGGTGATTTGTCTATTTTAATATTTTTAAGACATTGCTGCACCTCTTCCTGGGTCAGAGAGGACACTTTTAAAGGGGAATTTACTTTTATACTCTGCATTTCATCTGACATTTTATTTTCCTCAGTGAATACAGTGGAGAAAAAGTTATTTAGTAGCTTCGCTTTCTCCTCATCGCTCTCTGCTACTCCCCCCTCATTACTCTGTAAGGGGCCGACACCTTCAGGTTTATACTTTTTAGTATTTATATAATTGAAGAACATTTTAGGGTTAATTTTACTCTCTTTGGCGATTAATCTCTCGGTCTCTAGTTTGGCTGTTTTTATGTGTCTTTTACATATTCTATTTTTTTCCTTATAGTTTTTCAGTGCTTCCTCACTCCCCTCCTGTTTTAGTGATTTAAATGCTTTCTTTTTGTCATTTATTGCTTTTTTTTTACAGTTCTATTTATCCACATTGTTTTTTTTCTTGTTTCTTATTATTTTATTCCTATATGGTATGTACCTCTCACAATTAGATATTAGGATGCTTTTAAAAATATCCCATTTTGTGGCTGTATTTTTATTTTTGAGGACTTTGTCCCAGTTAGTTAGGCCTATGGCCTCTCTTAGTTGGCTAAATTTTGCTTTTTTGAAGTTTGGTATTTTTGTTCCTCCCTGAAGAAACGCTCTTTTGAATGACAATTGGAAGGTTATTATGTTATGGTCACTGTTTCCCAGGTGTCCCCCAACCTGCACACCTGTTGTTCTGTCAGGTCTATTGGTTAATACTAAGTCCAGTATGGCCGTCCCTCTAGTGGGGTCCTGAACCAGTTGGGAAAGGTAATTGTCTTTGGTTATTTCCAAGAACCTGTTTCCTTTATGAGATGTACAGGTTTCAGTTTCCCAGTCTATATCTGGGTAGTTGAAGTCCCCCATAATAACGAAGAATGTACAAGTGAAAAAATAATAACACCTGACAATAGGTAATGCTGGGTACAAGAACTAATTCATAAAGGGCAAAACCTAAAACATAACCTTTAATAATCAATAATAAAAAATACCATATAGTATTGTGATGTCATAACCTACACAAATCCACATATACAATAGATCTAGGGGGCACTGATGTTGATACAGTAAGTGTACAAGGGGTGGTCGTTAGCAGGACTCTGGCTCACCCTAATCTTGGGCCCTCCAGTAGCCTCAGCCCGGAGTTGCAACTTGATGGTAGCGGCACTCCGTCCCCGTACCTACCCCTTATACATCCTTCACTTGCCCTTACTCCAATTAAACGTCCTGCGTCCCGACGCGTTTCCCCCTCTCTCTAGAGGGTTCATCAAGGGACAAAAATACTGAAGATACAATGGCATCCACTAATAAATATATGTTGGGGAACACACTGGTATAAATCAGAAAATAAGTATCCGTGTAAACCTGTAAATGGTGTATTCAAATATACAAACGCACTATGGCTCTACACCAAACAATCAGGCTATTTGTAAACCGCATGTCAAGCAGATACCAACAAACTCACGGTTACCATCGTCCCCAGGCCGGAGTGGATCCAACAATGGCGTGGTCAGACCACCTCCTTTGCCGCCTCGTCTATTTCATTTAGAAGTAGATTTTCTGTGGTCTCTGATATATTGGGTGGTTTATAATAAACCCCTATTAGTATTTTATTATTGTTTTTGGCTCCATTTATTTCTACCCACAGTGACTCCTCACTTATATCTTCCCGGAGTGTGGGCTTTAGGCATGACTTTACATACAGGCAGACCCCTCCTTCTCTCCGGTTTTGACGATCCTTTCTAAAAAGATTGTAACCCTGTACATTAACTGCCCAGTCATAGCTATCATCTAGCCATGTCTCAGTTACTCCCACTATGTCATAGTCCTCCTCACACATCACTAATTCCAGTTCACCAGTTTTATTAGCTAGGCTTCTGGCATTAGTGTACATACAATTACGAGGTTGATGTATATTTCTTACCCTACACCTTTCCTTCTGATCTGTTCTAGTTCCTCCTTCCATTCCTCCCCCAGTTCCATTACCTTGCCCCAGGTCTCTATCTGCACTATCTTCCCCTCCTATAATGTAGTTACCCTCCCCCCCAGTCCCTAGTTTAAACACTCCTCCAGCCTTCTAGCCATCTTCTCCCCCAAAACAGCTGCCCCTTCCCCATTGAGGTGCAGCCCATCCCTACGGTAGAGCCTGTAGCCGACAGAGAAGTCGGCCCAGTTCTCCAGGAACCCAAACCCCTCCTTCCTACACCAGTTCTTGAGCCACTTGTTTACCTCCCTAATCTCCCGCTGCCTTTCTTGTGTGGCTCGTGGTACAGGCAGTATTTCGGAAAACACTACCTTGGAGGTCCTTGCCCTAAGCTTATGCCCTAGATCCTTAAAATCATTTTTAAGGACACTCCCCCTACCTCTAACTTTGTCATTGGTACCGATATGGACCATGACTGCTGGATCTTCTCCAGCCCCTCCCAGTAATCTGTCAACCCGATCCACGATGTGCCGAACTCGAGCGCCTGGAAGGCAGCACACCATCCGACGATCCTGGTCTTTGTGACAGATTGCCTTCTCTGTACCCCTAACGCTGACCAAAAAAACGCCATTTTTTAGAGGTCCAACTGGCACTCTTTTACCACAATTTTTCAGGAGGGCCCCCTACAGGCCCTCTCTTTAAACAATTTTTCCAGAGGTCCACCTACAGGCCCTCTCTCCAAACAATTTTTCCAGAGGTCCACCTACAGGCCCTCTCTCCAAACAATTTTTCCGGAGGTCCACCTACAGGCCCTCTCTCCAAACAATTTTTCCCGGGGTCCACCTACAGGCCCTCTCTCCAAACAATTTTTCCGGAGGTCCACCTACAGGCCCTCTCTCCAAACAATTTTTCCCGGGGTCCACCTACAGGCCCTCTCTCCAAACAATTTTTCCGGAGGTCCACCTACAGGCCCTCTCTCCAAACAATTTTTCCGGAGGTCCACCTACAGGCCCTCTCTCCAAACAATTTTTCCGGAGGTCCACCTACAGGCCCTCTCTCCAAACAATTTTTCCGGAGGTCCACCTACAGGCCCTCTCTCCAAACAATTTTTCCGGAGGTCCACCTACAGGCCCTCTCTCCAAACAATTTACGTCTTTTTCCTATGTTTCTCTCTCTCCAAACTAACGGATAGCTGCCATATACGGTATTAAACTGAGAAGAATACAGAGAACACATGCCACACTTGATCAAGCTCATAATTTACGACTGTACCGGTTGATGCTAAATTTTTAAGTAGGGGTCCTGCGTCATCATTCGAACTTCATCCGGCTGTTGTCACCACCATACACGCTAGCCAAGGGGGCACTCCTCTGGCTCTTCCAGCTCAACCCCCGTCCCCCTAGCCTGCCCCCCACCTACAGGCCCTCTCTCCAAACAATTTACCCGGATAGGGGACGTATTAGATATTATACTGATTTTTGTTGGTTCCTCTTTTAATTGGCTCCTGACCTGTGATAGGCAGAGCATGGACACGTCCCCTTAGCTGCAGTAGAAAAGACACTCCCCTGGCCAGAGCAAGCTCTTTTTCCTTTTCCGTGTTCAAAAAATCCATGAAATATATCGTCCCAAGATAGGGGACATATACGATTTTAAACTGAGAAGAATCGATACCACACATGCCTCACTAGGAGAATTTGGGGTAATGGTGGGATTAGGCAGCCTCAGAGACATCCATGCATGCTGCTCATGCTGTTTCTTGTCCATTTCCATGGTGTTTCCATCATTTTCTGAGGTTTCCAGGTTTTCACCCAGTCTTCCCTAGGCAGAACCTTGGTCCCCTGCAAAAATGCTCGAGTCTCCCATTGACTTCAATGGGGTTCGTTATTCGAAACGAGCACCCGAGCATCGGGAAAAGTTCGACTCGAATAACGAGCACTCGAGCATTTTAGTGCTCGCTCATCTCTAGTAATAACTTTGGAACGCTTTTACTTATCCAGGCCATTCTGAGATTCTTTTCTCATCACATATTGTGCTTCACGACAGTAGTAAATTTGTGGCAAAATATTTCATTTTTATTTATAAAAAAAATACTAAATTTACCAAAAATTTGGAAAAATTTCCAAATTTCAATTTCTCTACTTTCAAAATGCATAGTAATACCTCCAAAAATAGTTATTATTTTACATTCCCCATATGTCTACTTTATGTTGGCATCATTTTATAAATGTCATTTTACTTTTTTAGGACGTTAGAGGGCTTAGAAGTTTAGAAGCCATTTTTCAAATTTTCACTAAATTTTCCAAAACCATTTTGCAATTCAGATATAAAGTGATTTTGAGGGGCTTATGTAATTAAACCCACCCATAAATGATCCCATTTTAGAAACTACACCCCTAAAATTATAAAAAAAAACTGCTGTTACAAACTTTGTTAACCCTTGAGGTGTTCCACAAGAATTAGGAAAATGGAGGTGAAATTTCAAAATTTCACTTTTTTGGTAGATTATTCATGTTAATATTTTTTTTCTTGCAACACAGCAAGGGTTAACAGCAAACTAAACCTCAATATACATTGCTCTGATTCTGCATTTTACATACATACCCCATATGTGGTGGTAAACGTCTCTATGGGTTTGTGGCAGTGGTCAGAAGTAAAGGAGGGCCATATGAATTTTGGAGGCAGATTTTGCTAAAATAGTTTTTAGGCACCATTTTGTAATTGAGAGACCCTGACGTACCCCTACAGTGGAAACCCTCAAAAAGTGACCCCATTTTGGAAACTACACCCTTCAACGAATATATTAAGGGGGGTACTGACCACTTTGACCCCCTAAGTGTTTTACGGAATTTGGAAACACTTTGCTTTGAAAATTAAAAATTTAATTTCTTCCAATAAAATGTTGCTTTAGCCCCAAATTTTTTATTTTCATAAGGGGTAACAGGAGAAAAGCACCCCATAATTTGTTACCCATTTTCTCTTGAATACGGCAACACCCCATATGTGGTGGTAAACTGCTGTGGGGGCACATGGCAGAACTCAGAACAGAAGGAGCGCCATATGGATTTTACAACACAGATTTTGATGGAATGGTTTGCGGGATCCACTGATTTTTTTTTGAGTTATTGTCTTATGTGGGGCTTATTTTTTGCGGGATGAGCTGATGTTTTCATTGGTACCATTTTGATCGCTTGGTATTACACTTTTTGTGAGTCAAGGTGAAAAAAAATAGCTGTTTTGGCATGTTTTTTTAAAATTTGTTTACAGCATTCACCAGAGGCGGCAAATCATGTGATATTTTTATAGAGCAGGTTGTTACGGATGCGGCGATACCCAATATGTCTAACATTTTTATTTTTGGAAAGTTTTACACATTAGATGCATTTTTGAACAGAATAAAATCTTATTTTTGCGTTGTTATTTTCTAAGAGCCATATTTTTTTTATTTTTTGGGCGATTGTCTCAGGTAGGGTCTAGATTTCTGTGGGACGAAATGACGGTTTGATTTGTACCATTTTGGCGTAAATACGCCGTTTTGATCGTGTGTTATTACACTTTTTGTGAGACAAGGTGGAAAAAAATGGCTGTTATGGCATAGTTTTTTTAAAAAAAAATTCTACAGAATTCGCCTGGGGGGCTATCTCATGTAATATTTTTATAGAGCAGGTTGTTACGGACGCGGCAATACCCAATATGTCTAACATTTTTATTTTTGGAAAGTTTTACACATTAGATGCATTTTTGAACAGAATAAAATCTTTTTTTTTGTGTTGTTATTTTCAGAGAGCCATATTCTTTTTTATTTTTCGGGCGATTGTCTCAGGTAGGGTATCATTTTTGCGGGACAAGATGACGGTTTGATTGGTACCATTTTGGCATAAATACGCCTTTTTGATTGTGTGGTATTACACTTTTTGTGAGGAGAGGTGAAAAAAATGGCTTTTATGGCATAGTTTTTTTTACTTTTTTTTGCAGAATTCGCCTAGGGGGCTATCTCATGTAATATTTTTATAGAGCAGGTTGTTTCGGACGTGGAAATGCCCAATATGTCTAACATTTTTTTTTTTGAAAGTTTTACACATTAGATGCATTTTTGAACAGAATAAAATCTTTTTTTTGTGTTGTTATTTTCAGAGTGCCATATTTTTTTATTTTTCTGGCGATTGTCTCAGGTAGGGTATCATTTTTGCAGGACAAGATGACGGTTTTATTGGTACTATTTAGGGTTAAATACGCCTTTTTAATCGCCTGCTATTACACTTTTTGTGAGGCAAGAGGGAAAAAAATGGTTGTTTTGGCATAGTTTTTATTTTTTATTTTTTGCAGCATTCACCTGGGGGGCCATCTCATGTAATATTTTATAGAGCAGGTTGTTACGGACGTGGCGATACCAAATATGTCTAACTTTTTTATTTTTGGAAAGTTTTACACATTAGATTTATTTTTGAACAGAATAAAATCTTTTTTTTGTGTTGCCATTTTCAGAGAGCCATAATTTTTTTATTTTTCGGGCGATTGTCTCAGGTAGGGTATAATTTTTGCAGGACAAGATGATGGTTTGATTGGTTCCATTTTGGGTTAAATACGCCTGTTTGATCGCCTGCTATTACACTTTTTGTGAGGCAAGAGGGAAAAAAATGGTTGTTTTGGCATAGTTTTTTTTTTTTGCAGCATTCACCTGGGGGGCCATCTCATGTAATATTTTTATAGAGCAGGTTGTTTCGGACGTGGCGATACCAAATATCTCTAACTTTTTTATTTTTGGAACGTTTTACACATTAGATGTATTTTTGAACAGAATAAAATCTTTTTTTGTGTTGCCATTTTCAGAGAGACATATTTTTTTATTTTTCAGGCAATTGTCTCAGGTAGGGTATCCTTTTTGCGGGACAAGATGATGGTTTGATTGGTACCATTTTGGGTTAAATACGCCTTTTTGATCACCTGCTATTACACTTTTTGTAAGGGAAGGTGACCAAAATATGGCTGTTTTGGCACTGTTTTGTTTTTTTGTTTTTTTTACTGCGTTCACCTGGCGGGGTGGATGATGTGATATTTTTATAGAGCCGGTCGATACAGATGCGGCGATACCTAATATGTATACGTTTCTTTTTTCCCCCTTTTTTTTTTACTTTATTTTGGGAAAAGTGTGCTTTTTTTTACTTGAAACTTATTTTTTGTAAAACTTTAATTTTTTTTTTACTTTTTTTCACTTTTTTTTTACTTTATTTAACTTTTGGGGGTCTGATCCCCTTTACAATGCATTACAATACTTCTGTATTGTAATGCATTGGCTGTAAGTGTATTACTCAATATAAGGAAGGCATCGGGCTGCTATCCAAGCCATCGGGTCCCCGTCACAGCAGCGCGGGGACCCGATGGCCCCCCTGCTCGCCATCGTGACATGCCGTGCGCCTCATGTGCCGCTGTCAGCGCTGACTGCGGCACATGAAGGGTTAATGCGCCGGCATCTGTATTTTCACCGATGCTGGCGTATTCAGCAGGGGTCCGGCACCTGGGCACAGCCGGACCCCCGCCGCTGATCGGGCGGGCGCAGCTCCTGCACCCGCCCGATCAGCGCGCCATACATGTACGGCGCTGGGCGGCAACTCACGCCCCGCAGCGCCATACATGTACGGCACTGGGCAGGAAGGGGTTAATGGCGTCAGGTATTTCTGTCGGCTGCAGCGATTCAGATAATCCTCTAAATCTTAAATTATTTCGCCTGCTCTGATTTTCCTGGTCCTCCAGGGCAGTATGGACATCATTTAAGTACTTTAGACATTGCTGCAAGCATGAGGCCATGGCGTTCTGGACCTCCAATATTGCGGCCTATGTGGTCTCAAGGTATTCAACACTACCTCCTATTTGTCAGACATCTTGTCGCATGGAGGCGATCTCGTTGAGGACTGATTCCAAAGCCTTGGTGAGAGTTGACTTTAGGTATTTTCTGGAGATCGGGAGAGTCTGGCGGGAGCTTGTGTCTTCTGCTTCGCTTTCACCTTCAGAGGCCTCCCGTCCACTCTCGTTAGCATGGCTCTGTGTTGCCGGCGCCATCTTGGATTCTCTGGAAGCATAGACAGCCACCGCTTTTTTGAGAAACTTATCCATTTCTCCACTGTTAGGAACAGTTTTGTGGGGTTGGGTATGTTCCCCAGACTTGGCGTTGCCGATTTTGACCATTTTTGGTCAGTTACGCTTACGTCCATCTCCCTTCGGCGCAGGCTCCGCCCCCCCCGAGAAGGCGCCATCTTGTCGGGCCTCCTTGGCTGTGCTGCACACGTCTTTTTGACAAAGCGATTCAGATCCCCTTGTCCGGTGGCCGGTCTAATGACCCCAGGTGTCTCCCTGGACTTGTCTTTAGCGTTCTTTCCCATGTTAGCGCGGATTAAAGATGCTTAATAACCCGCTCCTTAGCAATCCTCAGCAGAGCTCACTTGGCTGCGTCCATGCGGCTCCGCTGCCAGGACACACCCCCTAGAATTTCAGTCTCTAGATGTGCAAAACTGATAGAGACATACCCCAAGTGACTTGCAGCTGTAATCACAGCAAAAGGTGGCGCAACAAAGTATTAATGCAAGGGGGACGAATAATTTTGCACGCCCCAGTTTTATTATTACAAAAAAAGTTTAAATGATCCAATAAATTTTGTTCCGCTTCACAATTGTGACCCACTTGTTGTTGATTTTTCACCAAAAATTTAAAATGTTATATCTTTTAGTTTGAAGCCTGAAATGTGGCAAAAGGTTGAAAAGTTCCAGGGGGCCGAATACTTTTGCAAGGCACTGTATGTGGGGTCTGATCTGATCTGAGGATCTGATATAAGGTCTGATGAAAAATATTTTTTTTTCTTATTTTCTTCCTCTTAAACCTGGGGTACCTCTTATCATCGGATGTGTCTTATAAAACAAAAAATACAGTACATTAGAATGCACAAAGAAGTTAATAATAATATTGATATTACTATTAATGCTTCTACTACTACTACTAATACTGCTACTAAAATAATAATAATAATAATAATAATAATAATAATAATTAAACTATTAATGCATCATTTGATAATACTAAAAACAACAAGCCAACCATAAGCAGAACAACCAAAGCAAACAACCGTAAGCAGAAGTTAAGAAGTGAGCCCAAAAAAGAAATTTCTCTAATTAAAATGGAAAAAAAAAGTTATGGCAGTAAATTTTATATGGACATTTTAATATAAGCTTTAATATAATAATAATAATAATAATAATAATAATAATAACAGCAAAATACTTTCCTTTAAACTTTTTTTATTTTGCCTGATTAGCCTGTTAAAAACCACAATACAGTAACAAATTAAAAGATGTGGTCTAAGCTCCTAATTGATTCTATTCCCTCAACAGCACTTAGAAGAGCTATTAATTAGTTATAATGAGATGGATGGCAACAGTAACTAATTATGTGAACAAAATGGATCCTATAAAATGGTCTGATAGCTACTCTATATTCCTATACAAATACACACAAAACATATTGTCTGAAGAATCACTGAACAGTACATTTTATTAGCCTGCTTTATTCCATAGAACAGACAACAATAAATCATCCTCTAACTATAATGAAATTATTTATTGAACTTACAAAAATTGAATATCAAGAAATAACTACCATCAGCTAAATATTCCATAGGTTGTTTAAGGTTATAAACTTGACCCTGTCGTAATAATTTTAGTTTGGTCATTGAACATGGATCTTTTAGTAAGGTCCTTGCTGATTATTGACAAACTCTGTAAATATATATTATTGATTAGGCATGAGGAAAGAGTCCCTAAGCAGGGTTACTGAATTTAAATTAGGTTATTGAACTTTTTCTAATCAATATTGTAGTTAACAGTGGATCACTGAATACATAATATAATGACAAAATGATTGAAATGTATAGTTTAGAAGCATTTTTTATCTGCAATTATTATAATTAGCTTAAAAAGGCATGCAGGCCTGTAAAATACTGTTGCATTATAGTTTTAAAATAATGTATTTTGCACAAATTGTATAGGTGAATACAGTTTTTTTTTTCTTTTGTACAACGATTGTACATTGTCTGAACTTTTATCTTGTTTCACATCTAAATTATATCCATAATTATATCAGTATTCTTTAAAGGAGAATGATTGCTACTACATGCAGAGCTGACTAAGGGTGGAAGTGAGGGAGTAGCGAGGGGGGGGGCATCACTACACACTACACTGCTCTACAATAGATGATATTGATGCAATCCTGCCTAAGATATGCTATTATGGCTGAGCAATCAGACAGAATTCCCCAATATATATTATATGGTAGTGCCAGAGCAGCTAAGTGCCAGGGAGTTGTGCAATCTGAGACAATTAGTCCTTCTCAACTTCTAGGACAGATTGCTGACATAAAGTACCTGTCATTTTAAGTCACTCCTGGTGAACCTCATTTAGAGACTGCCTAATTCTGGGATTGTGTAGGTCGTGGGCAACAGAGTTAGGACTCATGCACAAGAACATATGTCCGTTCCGTTTCTTTTTCAGGGTCCGCAAAAAAAGTGGAATACATGTCCATTCCATTTCCGTATGTCTGTATGTCATTTCCGCAAGAATGAATGGAAGTACTTTTATATATGAAATAAACACACGTCAATACTGGTTGTATCAGACTGCAAATTCATCCCAAAAGCAAGGATAATTGGAAGTACTGTTATATATTTAAAATAAATACACCCCAAAAATGATTCTATCAAACTGCAAATTCACCCTAAAAGCAAGGATGAAAGGATGTACTTTAATACATTAAATAAACACCTCAAAACTTGCTGTATAAGGCCGTAAATTCACCCCAGAAAAAAGGATGAATAGAGGTACTTTTATATAATAGAAATGAGCGAATCGACTTTGGATGCTTCATGAAGCATCCAAAGTTAATCCGCTCATCCATAAAAATAAGCACACCCCAAAAATGTTTGTATCAGACTGAAAATTCACCTCAAAAGCAAGGGTGAATGGAAGTACTTAAATATATGAACTAAACACACCGCAAAAATGGTTGTATCAGACCAGATCATTTTTAACCCCAATTTGTACAGCAAGGTGTAATAGCATAGCCCCTATTATCTAGGCTTTACACTCTTCTATTGGTCCCTGCTCTGTCCCTACAGTGTGGGTAACGCCTCCCTATCCTTTCCCTACACTATGAATAATCTTTCCCTGAACTGCTCATACCCATACCCTCTAAATATCTCTACTCCCACCCAATATATAATCACCTTTACACACACCAACGGCCTGTTCCCCCACTTAGTACTAACTGTCCCCATTGTAATATGGAGTACAAAGGTTAACCAGCTAGCTTTTGTGGCAAGGAAATGATTAATCAGCCAGCTGTGATGTAGAGGAGTAATCAAAACTCAATGGTTAATTGAAGGCAGGGAAAGAGTTAATGAATGGATAGGGTTTATGCTCTCTGTCTAGGGAAAAATGGGCAGGGAAACAGTTAATGTATGAATGGATAGGGTTTATGCTCTTTGTCGACGGAGAAATAGGCAGGGGAATGGTTAATTAATGCAAAAGCTTTAATGTTCTGACATTTTAGGGCACTTCCCTCTACACATGTACAACTTGATGTGAAATGGATTTGCTGATTTATCTTATCCACCACTTATCTTGCAACAGTGTACATGTTCAGTAACATGGCTATAGTAAAGGCGCTATGATTGCCATATTATTAAATTTGTTTATTGCAGCAAAATTATTGAATGCATTTTAAAAGGATAATATGTGTTCATTAAAACTCGGTTGTGATGGCAATTTTATGGTAGTGATGCCAGACATTGTTTGAACTAGACACTGGGATGCAGTTGCTTTCAGTAACGCAGTTATAATTTCCATTACTGATGTGAAATGCATTTGCTGCTACCCCTTTTGTAATGTTCAGTAACATGACTATAATGTACTGAAATGCCCACTTGCTAAAGGTAAATAGAAACTGGTTTCTAGAAAAAACAAGTTCTAGGAGGCTAGAGGGAGTTACAAATAAACTTTCAGGGCAATTGGAGCAACTTCAGTTCGGCTCGAACCAAACTTAAAACAAAAAAAAAAATCAGCAAATGGGACCCAAAACAAATCTCAAGTGGTTCACTCATCTCTAGTTTGAACCCGTAATTTTGTCCCCTGACTTATCTTCTGATTAAACCTTAATTTGATCCTTTGGCTTGTCAAATCTTGACAGGACTCCTGACGTCGACCCCTTGTCACGCTTAGGTGTGGGAGGGAAATACCACACCGAGCATAGGAGGGAAATAAGGAATGGACGTTAGGACTGGAAACTAGGGAAGGCATATGGACACCTCCTAATCCTAGAGAAAACCCTAACTCAAGTCCTGACTGACTACCAGTATGAACAGGCCTCTAAGATAGGAGAGTTTAAACACTGGATACCTAAGATCCTATCTGACCATATAGGATCCTGGAACTAATGTCAGGAATGAGTCTACCTGTTCCTCCAAAAGGAAGGATGAACAGGAGTCTCTCTCAGGCCTAATCACCAACAACAGGGAAATGCAGCACACAAATAAATCAATACAAGATACAAAAGGGAATGAGAACACTTATCTTCAATGAAGAAATGGCAGCACCAGGAACTCCACCAAGAACCAAACATCAGCTAGCCACAATGACCACTGAGGCTTTAAACAGCACAGAATTGTGGGAGAGGCAACTATAAATAGGGAAGGGTAAATGACCACACCAACAACAGCTCAAGGAAAAGGGTGTGGTAAATACCAGCAACAACCTCTGAAGTCCATTGATCAAAAAGGAAAACATGTCAGATCAAACCACATGTTGCCAGTCTCACTGATCTCCTGCCACCTGTCACGGGAACGTCCACTCTTCTCAGCACGTCCGTGACACCCCTGGCTTTGTTATTGACTGTAACTGTAACTCCTCACTATTCCTAGCAGCATATCTGCCATCTATTGTTGACTCTTCTGGGCACCAAAGTCTAGGTATCTCATTACAAAAACCCTTGCATTCAGGATGGAACCGGTCAACACATGTGAACTGCCTATAATAGAGAATTGATTGTTATTTACCTGACAGATTCCATACCACCAAACCGATTCTGCCAGCTGATTTCCATTTCCTCGGCTGGGGTGACAGCCGGTCAACAAAACAACTGCTGCAGCCAATTACTGGCCTCAGCAGTGCAGATGGGTAAATGGGGCCTGGTTGAGAGAGCCAGAGCAGAGTAATGGGATCTTGTCAGGTAAGTAACAATCTATTCTGTATGGCAGGCAGATTACATGTGTTTTCTGGTTTGTTCCTAAAATGGGCAATCATTTTAAGGGTGAAGAACAGGTGATTCCTTAGACTGTGCTTCAGTTTAGGCAGTCCAATTTAATTGAGGCTTAATGATCCACTCTCCAATGAGAAAAGTTTGTCTACTTACAATATACAATTAAATGATCTACATAAACGATCCTCAATATGTGTTTTAGGAGAAACATACTACACTTACTTGTAAGTAAGTGTCAACTAGAACACTTACTTACACTTACTTCCTGCTGACTTTGAATTCTCCAGCAATGCTCACGTGAGCAGTACTGGCCAATCTAAGAGGGAGCTGGAAAAGGAGGAAGTATCTTTGACTACCAATGCACAGTGTATCAGGTAGTTTAAGAAACAGTGTAGTATTAGTGGATCTTCAGTTGAAAAGATGAAAAACAGTCACCAGGTAACTGAACAGTTTGTTCCCCAGTTAATGTTTTTTTTTCTTGAACCAGAGGATCACTTTAAGAAAGGCTTTTTTTCTGATTAATGTGGCTCATCAGCACATAGAAAGGAAAGAAAGAAGTAATATATTATATCATAGAAGCCTCCAAACCAGTCAAACATTTTGGTCAGTTTCACACGGTACAGATTTAGACATTATTTTATATCTGCATTTTTAAGCCAAAGTGTTGGAGGCAAAAAAGTATATTGGAAAGATTTCCTTTACAGCTTTGAAATGAAACTCAAGTTATGAATTTCTTTACTGACTGCATGGCAGGCTATTCCCTAATATGTATGTTTTATTGAATTTACAGATGAGCGAAGAATTCAAAATTTGCTTCTTGCCAAAGTACTGAATCATGCTGTGTGATCCATTCCATGCTGATTCACCATTTAAAATAGAGCATTTCATGGCAAATTGTGTGGTTAAATTAGCTCCATATTGCTACAGGAAGAAATACAGAAGAAATGTTTAAAAAGTGCATTTTACTTGCACTTACTTTTTTATGACTTTATCTACAACCTCTCACGGAAGTCAGGCTCATTGGTCCTCTCAGCTTTCCATAAATTGTCAAATCATCATGAAGAAGTTTCGCTAGAATCTACGTAGCCTTTTCCCTACTTAGTCTATATCATATTATGCATGTATCGCTCTGACACACCCCTTTCTCTATCATAACTATTTTTATTATATGCGATTAAAGGGTCACCTCACAGGATATGTAATAAATGTTGGATCATTTTGGATTCCAGAGTGAGACTCTGAATAAAGCAGTAGTGCACATATTGGTCCACCACTCCAGTCTCTTCTGAAGAGGTGCTATGGATTGGAGATCATTTTTTTGTGGGACAACCTTTCTAGAATTTTTAAGAACCTTTTAAAGGTTTTTTTTTATGTTTCATGGTTGACATTAATAATCAAAGCCATAAAGTTGTGCTTGATCATCCTGTGTTGTATCCCAGTGGTGCTAAACAAAACTCATAAGCTTATAATGTGGCCTGCTTTGTGCTGACATGGTTTCACAGCAAGAATGGTGCCAAATACAGTATAGTAATATAGTAACTTAGTAACATAGTTTATAAGGCCAAAAAAAGACATCTGTCCATCCAGTTCTGCCTGTTTTCCTATACGTTGATCCAGAGGAAGGCAAAAAAAACCTGTGAGGTAGAAGCCAATTTTCCCCACTTTAGGGAAAATAATTCCTTCCCAACTCCAATCAGGCAATCAGAATTACTCCCTGGATCAACGACCCCTCTCTAGTAACTATAACCTGTAATATTATTACCCTCCAAAAAAACATCCAGGCCTCTCTTGAACTCTTTTAGTGAACTTACCATCACCACCTCCTCAGGCAGAGAGTTCCATAGTCTCACTGCTCTTACCGTAAAGAATCCTCTTCTGTTTGTGTAGAAACCTTCTTTCCTCCAGACACAGAGGATGGCCCCTCGTCACAGTCACAGTCCTGGGGATAAATAGATCATGGGAGAGATCTCTGTACTGACCCCTGATATATTTATACATAGTTATTAGATTTCCCCTCAGTCGTCTTTTTTCTAAAGTGAATAACCCTAATTTTGATAATCTTTCTGGGTACTGTAGTCCACCCATTCCAGTTATTACTTTAGTTGCCCTCCTCTGATCCCTCTCCAGCTCTGCTATGTCTGCCTTGTTCACAGGAGCCCAGAACTGTACACAGTACTCCATGTGTGGTCTGACTAGTGATTTGTAAGGGGCATTTTTGGAAGCACTGGGGACATTTAAATACTGTGGCACTACAGGGTTTTTTGTATAGGGGCATTATTACTGGGGGGCACTATAGGGGACATTATTAATACTATGTATACTATAAAGGCATTTTTACTGGGGGTATAATTGGGGGTATTATTGGTGGAGGAACTGTAGGGGCATTTCTATTACTTTGGCATATTAGAGGACATTATTTCAGGGAACATTATATATACATTATTACTGGGAGCACTATGGGGGAATTACTATTATTATTGGGTGCATTTTAAGGAGCATTATTAATACTAGTGGGCACTATAGGGGCATTAAAGGGGCTATCCACCCCTGACACAAGGGGAGCTGGTCAGCTGTGTGGCCTGCTATTGGCTGCACCCCCACATCGCCGGATGTTGTGTTCTGCACGACGGAGAGATGCAGCAACAGCCCTGGAGGGATTTGGAAGGACACAGTTGTCAAGAACCAGGTAAGTATTCTCTGTATGAGGTGCCCGGGCATTGTGGGCAGGGTTTACAAATTTGGATAACCCCTTTAATAATCCTGTCAGACACTATGCTGTTGGTAGGGCTGGTTCACTGCTGTGATTTGTGGCTCATAATTTCAACCATCTCCTCCATATCTTAATTAGAGGAGATGGTTGAGATTATGATAGATAGAGGATGAGAGAACATGGTAGTTTGCACTGGTCACCACAGAAGAACAACGTTTGAAGTGGTATTTTATGTTTCTGGGGCTTTATATTTTGCTATATTGTGGTATTTAGTTCTGCTGGGAAAGTGTTTTGTCCTGCACTGTGGTATTTGGTTCTGTAGCTGATATACTTCTCCAGTATACATAAATTCCACAATGCAGAAGAAAAAAGAACCTAATCAGAACCAAATACCACAGCAGGGACGGATTGGCAATGTACTTCACCAGGAAAGGTCCCGGTGGGCCGACTGCCCTTTTACTATGCAGTGCCCACCTGCCTTGCTGCGCTGTGATTAGCATACATTGTGTATGATAATGACAGCCCTGGCCTGCGCTGTGTTCTACAGTCTGTAATACACACCGGGGGCTGCTGGCCCTGCTGCAC
The DNA here is from genome assembly GCA_900303285.1 of Rhinella marina. Taxonomy (NCBI): domain Eukaryota; kingdom Metazoa; phylum Chordata; class Amphibia; order Anura; family Bufonidae; genus Rhinella; species Rhinella marina. The sequence continues at coordinate 17,504 of ONZH01020682.1, read as the reverse complement.
TCTCATTATCATAACAATAGCACAGCAGGGCCGGCCCGGGCTGTAATTACCATACACATTGTATGATAATGACAGTGCAGCAGGGCCGATAGTACTAGTAGCATAACTGTGCAAAACAGGTTACTAAAGCTCCTGTGTTGCACAGAAAGAGTTAACAGAACAGCTCTGATCTGGAAAGAAAGGGTTACCCATTGGCTGCCACTCACTGTAATTCTGTGATCCAGAGAAGCAAGGATGAAGGACGAGCAGCTCAGCCAATAAAGGAGAGAAGGAAAGTCAGGCCAGCCACTCAGATGGAAGAACCGCCCTGTCTGCAGTTTATACCAGGGAATAGAGACACGTGCTTCTGCCTGGGCTCTCAGGTTTGCTGGGAAGGGGAAGGTGGGGCACAGTGCATAGTGTATATTGTGTGTATGGGAGGGAGCAGTGAGTACATAGTGTACAGTGTGTATATGTGACAGGAGGGTTTCTGCATAGTGTATATTGTGTATATGTGACAGTGAAGATGACTGTATAGTGTATATTGTATATATGTGACAGTGAGGGGGACTATATAGTGTATATGTGACAGTGTGGGGGGGACTATATAGTGCAGACAATGACAAGAAAGTGAAATCACACTCCCTACTGGTGTGTTAACATCACCTAAGTTCACATCATATTTCGTTTTCTACTCTTCTGATCTGCCAAAAAAAAGGATTTCAGATGGGAATGGCTAAAATGGATGCAAAATAAGCACAACAGTTGCTCAAAATAAAGATTTTTTTTTTCTGGTCTTCTGGCAGATCAGAAGAATGTAAAACGAAACTTGATGTGACCTTACTTGTAAATGATACCAACCTAATGAAAAGGATCATTGTTTGTATTGGACCCACCAACAAGCATTATGACCATGCCTAATGGTTTGCTGACCCCGCCTACTTGGTCTGACCCCACCTTCCACTAGTTTGGCCCTGCCTACAACATGGGGCCACTTGAATATTATTTTCCAGGGCCACTTTGAATTCCCAATCTGCCCCTGTACCACAGTGTCCAATGTATTTAGAGAAATGTCATTTTTATAATAATTAGCAAAGTGACATTTTTTAATGGAAAAATTGGTTTCTAAATGCTGAATACTGGCTCCAAAATAGCAGGGGTATTCCTGTCCAGCAGTAATTAGTACAAATGGAGAACCAGCTCATTGATGTAGGTGTAGACGAAAGGATAGCCCGGGAAATGCTCAGGCAGATATGTAAATCATTACAATTGTGGGCCAATTAGTAGACACTAGGGGGAACATTTATTAAGACTGGCGACACAGGCTTCTCCATTACTTTGGCACATCCAACACTAGTTCTAAATGTAAGACACCTCCCTTGCTGTCGTATATTTAGACTATTTTTTATGCCTAAAACAAATGTAGAAAAGGGTGAATGAGACAAGTCTACTGGCCTGTCCCCTTCCCTGCCCATGCCATGCCCACAATTTTAGACATTTGGGCAAAATCGCAGATTGCAGTGCAACTAAGCATTGTGCCGCCATCTGCGCCTGAAATACGCCAAATTTAGCCATATTTCAGAATAGTAAATGACCCCCAAGGTTTTGCCACAAGATGGCTTAAAAGTCCTTCCCTCACTGCTGTACTAAAAAAAAAAACTCTCAGAGGCTACTTTTGGGTACTGTACTTTTCTTAATGAGATATCAATGACTGCTAAACATGCATCTATGAAACACTCATAGACATTTTGCCCAAATAACAGATTTTGAGAAAGAGCACATAATTGAAATGAGAGAAGAGGGATGGTCATTTTAGTGAATTACCTGCCAGATAGGCTGCTCTGACCTAGCTGTTAGGAGGTGTTGGGGGCATTGGCTATTAGAGGGCATTCAAACAAGGCAAACAGGGAGGATTATTTGATCTTCTGAAAAGAACAGGGATCTCCCACAGTTTTGTTGTCCACCATCCAGACATAGATGCTACCTTCATTACACACACTGTCTCTGCCCATTTCCAGGTGCTTAGCAAAAAAATTTTTGGTGTAATTGTACCCATTACATTTCCTGCCATTGATACCCGACCTCCGTCATCTTAATTTTCACTAGTGTCATGAATGAGAAACCTAGACTGCTATGGACTGGAACTGTATAGTCTTTAGTGACAAATCTAGGTTCTGTTTTGGATCTCATGAAAGTTGGTTTTGAGTATGGAGGCCTCATTGTGAGAAATTCAATCCTGCATTTACTTGGAGCGAGACAATGCCACAATTGCTGGTTTGATGATCTGGGAAGCTAGCACATAAGACAGTCAGTCACCCTCAACTAGTGAAACGAGGGACACTAACAGTTCAGCAATATGTGCAGGACATCCTGTGCCCACACGTGTTGCCTCTCATGGCCGGGCTTCCAGTAGCGAAACGATTTAACCTAAAATAGTGTAAAAAAAAAAAAAAGTACTTACCTGCTCCATTTGCTTGTGAGAGGCCGCTCGCCACCATCTTTCTTGAAGATCTCGGTCGAAATCCCAGCTGGGGTGATGATGGCATATCGGACCGTGCAAGATTTCGCAACAGACCTTCAAGCAAGATAGTGGCAGCCACAAATGGATCAGGTTAAGTAATTTTTTGGTTTACATTTTACCATTTTATGTATATCAGATGCGTGGCATCTGAGGGGTAAAATGACAGGGGCAGTGTCGCTCCCTGTCATTGCACCAACTACTTACAAAGAAATGCGCTTCGTGACAAAGTAATTAGTCACTAAGCTGATTTTTTAAATTAAAATTTGGCAAACCAGTCAAATCGAATATAACAAACCTTCACTCATCTTTAGTCTTAGCCAGAGTGCAACACTTTGCTGGCCTGACCAGTGACCAGATTTATTGTCAATTCAGCATTTATGGGACCAGCTGGGATGTCAGTGTCAAGAACCTATGAGTGTGCAGTGTCTACAGGTCCAGCTGCAAAATCTGTGGGCCACTTTGCAGAAAGATATCATACAGAACCTGTATGCCTCCTTGACCAACCATATGTCCTCTTGTATCTAGGCTAGAGGTGGCACAACAGAGTTACTGGGCTTCCTTTTTATTACTTTTTCATCAATAAACTTATCCTTTCCCTCTAATACTGTAATCACTTTCATATATCATCATTACATTCACACATACTGTATACACATTTACCATTTACCAACACTTTTTCTTGAGAAATGATTAATGTGTCTGAAAAGTGAGATTCTGAAACAAAGCAAAGCTCTGCATTTTGTGAAGAAATGTTAAATCTCAATGGAATTATACTCACGGGAGGCAGCCAATCAGATAGCATCCTCCAAGTGGAAAGCATTTATGTCACCCATCATGCTGTGAGCATACTCGGTAGGCAGACAGCTCCTGCTTGATGGACAAGGTCAGATACCAGCATCTGTTTTGAAAGGAGATGTTTAGATCAACATCTGTGCAAGTCTGTGTAAGCTGACAATGCCGATAAAATCTTAGTTAAATAAATATACAACTAGCATCCCTCACACAAGAAGTGTTTACAACTGTAGTGGAGTAGATTTCCATGTCTCAGTGGATAACGTCAGAAAGGAGCTTGCCACTCTGGAGGGCTGTTGACTTTCACAGATCTGATTAAACCAGTACAGTAAGATTTTACGTACAAACTGACAATGTTTATTATGTATAAGTTATAATTCTCCTTTAAAGTAGATGACATCAAGTTGCTAGTGAAGAACGCAGTAATACTGCATCTGTTTGTCACAAAATGTCTGCAGATGTGTTGCTTTGTCAATTCCTTTTTCTTGTTTTGTATTCTTAGGTTGTAGTTTAAACCAATTCAAAGAAATATTTTACTAAGAGTGCTTCCTGCAATCATTAATGCCAATGCTCATTAACGATTATTGTTTAGTGTAAACATGTCATGCAATCGAACGAAAAACTGCAAAATGCTTGTTTCTTCACAGACTGCATCTTTTACACAGTCATAATAATTACTGTTTGTCAGAAGTTTATCCCCCATTGTAAACAGGGGCTGTGGTGACAATAATATTAACTGTAAGAGAGGAGGAAAAGGAAGAATTATTGCACAAATGATCAATTATTTGTAGGGATGAGCGAACCCGTGGTAGTTCGGATTCGCCGGGTCCAGACGAAATACAAGCCAAAGTTTGGGTTCGGGACCCCAAACTTGACCTGGAATTCGAACCCCATTGAAATCAATGGGAACCCAAACTTCACTTTATTATTTTCAGTTATAACATGATTATATCAGAAAATAATAGCATTCTTAAGAAATAATGCAAAACAATATGGCCATTTAGGGGTTAAAAAACTCACCTCATCCACTTGATCGAACTGCAGCAGCTTCTTCTATCTTCACTGAACAGGACCTGTGAAAATACCTGCGATGTGCGCGATGACATCACCATGTGGGAGAGCGTGGTGACATCAACACGCACATTGCAGGTCCTTTGACAGGTCCTGTTCAGTGAAGATAGAAGAAGCTGCTGCAGCGCTATCAAGTGGATGAGGTGAGTTGTTTTTTTAACCCCTAAATGGCCACATTGTTTTGCATTCTTTCTTAAGTTATGTTACCATGTTAGAACGATAAAATAATAAAATCACCTGAACACCGAACCCGAACCCAGACTTCAATGAAAAAGTCTGGGTTTGTGTCTGGGCACCCCAACACGCAAGTTCGGTACCAACCCGAATTTTGCAGTTCGGGTTCGCTCATCCCTAATTATTTGTACAAACTTCTCACAATAGTTGCAATTTAAAGAGCCAATTCCCTTGATATATTTCCGATCCACACTCGTTAAGGCCAGGTTATCTGCCCATGTAAAAAAAAAGCTTAGTATCTTTGGTCTTTTATACTTATGTCTAACATCCAGAATTATTATTATGCAGTCAACTTTACTGAAATAAGTGACAACATCAGTCTGTAGATATATACATATTTCATCTTTTGAATTTAAATATGTTACAGATTGCACACACAGTTTTGGTGGTATCTCAATGAACAACATTAATTGTTTCAATTAGTTTTAACTAAGGATGACCAGAAATTACATTATGCAGATGTTGAAATTAGGAATGTGGGTTAGAGGTTATCTACAACATTATTCTCTAATCCTACTGATAAGAATAATTTGTTGAATAGAGAAAGCTTTCATGCCCCAGTTCAAAGGAATACTCAAAAGTCAGATGATTAGAGACATATTTGACACAAGAAAAGTGAATATTGGAATGGCATGCTTAAAATGGTCAACACATTTTGTGTAAAGGGATATGTCTAAAGTGCAACTGAATCCATTGGCAAGGAAGTAGGCTTTATGGATAGAAGTTCATTATTTAGATTGAAGACAGAGTAGAGGGAGAAAAAAGAGAGTAAAATTATGTACTTATCTATGTACAATTCACATTCATTATTAATTATATAAGCTACATCTCACACCATTAAAATGCACCATTACAAGCATAGGTCTGTGATTAGATTGCTTGAACAGAGGGCACAGTCTAAATCAGTAGACAGCTCAAAATCAGAGAGGAAAGCAAAAGACACTCTGTGAGGAATACAGGCAGTGTTGCGTTTTTTGAGGCCCGGACACAAGGTGTTCAATATGCGTTGGATGATTTTGGAGGAAGTGCAGGGAAATGATGACATCCAAATAAGTAATTGTTTATTACAGCAAGAAGGTTTTTGGATAGTGAAATTAGACTCTTTGTATCCCAAATGTTTAAATAAATGCTGTGATTTTAATGTAGTTTTGTAGGTACAACTGGATTCCATGGCTTTGATTAACACTAGTTTTATATATTGCTTTTATAGATAGGGAATACATGGTTAATAAAGATACTATGGGTTAGTATTTAAAACTTAAAGGGGTTCTGCAGTTCTATAAAACTGATGATCTATCCTCTGGATAGATCATCAGCCTCTGATCGGCGGCGGTCCGACACCCGGGACCCCTGCTGATCAGCTGTTTGAGAAGGCAGCGGCGCTGCAGGAGCGCTGCGGCCTTCTCTGTGTTTACCGCAGGCCAGTGACGTCACGACTAGTATCACTGGCCTGGGCGGGGCTAAGTTCCATTCAAGTGAACAGAGCTTAGCCCCGCCCAGGCCAGTGATACTAGTCGTGACATCACTGGCCTGCGGTAAACACAGAGAAGGCCGCGGCGCTCCTGCAGCTCCGCTGCCTTCTCAAACAGCTGATCGGCGGGGGTCCCGGGTGTCGGACTGCCGCCGATCAGAGGCTGATGATCTATCCAGAGGATAGATTATCAGTTTTATAGAACTGCAGAACCCCTTTAATCAGAAATGGAGTACACATGCTTGACAAAGGGGAAGGCATCTCCAAAATATAGTGTCATGCGCACAGAAGTGTTGTGTCCTGTCCATATTTGGGTTTTCCACGGTATTATAAAGACTGTGATTTATGTAGATTCTGAAATGTGTTGGATAAAGTTTGGTTACTGAAAAAAAGACTATTGTGGTACTGGTGTTTTTATTTTATTTTTTCATTTTTGAACTATTGGGAATAAAAACCTGCTAGTGAGCATAATCTATGATGATTCTAAAAGCATATAAAAATGTCATTGTAATGCAATCCCTTTAAATATACACTGGCCATGGAAATTACTGCAAGAAAATTAGATTTTAGATTGAGCAATCCTCCCCCCCATCTGTCCAGGGCTTCTGAGCAGAGTATAAATATAGCTGGTTCCTACACCACCCTGAACATTGTAGGCTTAGGTTAGGCCCAGGAGTGGCAGTTCTATTAATGTTAGGTACCCATCTGTAGAAGCCGCCTTGACGCCTGATAGATGTGCCCGACACACGTTTGATGAAAAATGTGCGCAAAAAGCTTCTATTTTTTATGTGCAGTAGGTATAGTACCACTTTAATCCAGAATAATCCCTAATCCTTAGTTCTATTGTTTGCATGTGTAAAGGTGTGATGCCAGACATTTTTGTTTGGCTTTTTAAGTATTGTAATAATAATTTAAATTCAATAATCCATAACCTATATTAATGTGAATATTTTACTAACATGATCTGTATACAACTGGAACATTCTAAACAACTTGTTTAAAAAATACATTTTGTTGAAGAAAATTCCTCAGTATTTTTCTTGCCTCCATAATGTGACCTCTTCTGTCAAATTTGTTATGAAACCTATTTGGCTTGTGTACTGTATCTAAATCAATTTCTTAAAAGTTATTAAAAATAAGACTAAACAGTTGTTTTGGCAAGTGTCCATTTATGCACTATGTTTAATGGATTTAGTCATTAATTGAGGAGCCATTTTATATAGGCACTTAAGGTTTTGTGTTAAAATTTTCAAATCAATGATTACACAGAATTCACATTAGACATTATCATTTCAAGAATTATATTTGATTGCTAAATATATATATATATATATATATATATATACACACACACACACACACACACACACACACATATACATACTATATGGATAAGGGAGTATATAGTTTGCGTATATATATATATATATATATATATATATATATATATACATACAATGCAACGGCACACTGCTAACCAGATATTATATATATATAGTTAAATTAGGAGCAGCACTACCAGTGTCCCAGTAAGCGGACCGAAACGTTGCATGGGTGAATAAAAATCACAATTCACTTACTTCATGGATGTGCTGCAGTCTTTTCTTGAAGATATATATATATATATATATATATATATATATATATATATATATATATATCTATACAGTGGAGGAAATAAATATTTGATCCCCCACTGACTTGTAAAGTTCTAATACTAAAAAATAAATGAAACGTCTCATAATTTTATGCCAGCTTTATTTTAACAGTGCCACATAGAATATAAAAAAAAAACCGGAGAAAATTACATGAAATGAGAAATAAAAAATAATTTGCATTTCTTTGAGGGAAATAAGTATTTGATCCCCTAGGAAAACCATGACTAATGTTGGCTCCCACAGACCACTGACACACCCTAATCACAGTGAAGTCGTTACCTGGATGAGAGACACCTGTCCCAAATTGTCACCTGTATAAAAGGCCACCTGCCAACAGTCTCAGTGACACTCCAACATCTCCACCATGGGCAAGACTAAAGAGCTGTCTAAAGATGTCAGGGACAAAATTGTTGACCTACACAAGGCTGGAATGGGCTACAAAGCCATAAGTAAGAAGCTGGATGAGAAGGTGACAACTGTTGGTGCAATTATTCGGAAGTGGAAGAAGTACAACATTACTGTCAATCGACCCAGGCCTGGAGCTCAATGCAAGATATCACCTCGTGGAGTCTCATTGATCAAGAGAAAGGCTAAAAATCAGCCAAGAACTACACGGGAGGAGCTGAGTAATGATCTCAAGGCAGCTGGGACCACAGTCTCCAAAAAAACCATTGTTAATACACTGAGACGTAATGGTTTAAAATCCTGCAGTGCACGCAAGGTTCCTCTGCTCAAGAAGGCTCACGTCCAGGCCCGCCTCAAGTTTGCCAATGAACATATTAATGACTCTGAGAGAGACTGGGAGAAGGTGCTGTGGTCAGATGAGACCAAAATTGAGCTCTTTGGCCTCAACTCAACTCGATGTTTTTGGAGGAAGAAAAATACAGAATATGACCCTAAGAATACCATCCCCACCCTCAAGCATGGTGGTGGAAGTATTATGTTTTGGGGGTGTTTTTCTTCTAAGGGCACAGGCCAACTTCACTGCATTGACGGGAAGATGAACGGGGCCATGTATCTCAAAATCCTGGGTGACAACCTCCTTGCCTCCGCCAGGGCACTGAAAATGGGTCGTGGATGGGTCTTTCAGCACGACAACGACCCAAAACATACAGCCAAGGAAACAAAGGAGCATATCAAGGTCATGGAATGGCCTAGCCAGTCTCCTGACCTCAATCCCATCGAAAATCTATGGAGAGAGCTGAAGCTTCGCATTTCCAAATGCATGCCTAAAAACCTTAAGGATATGGAGATGATTTGCAGAGAGGAGTGGGCCAAAATTACTCCTGAAGTGTGTGCAAACCTTATAAAAAACTGTAAGAAACGTCTGACTGCTGTGCTTGCCAACAAGGGTTTTGCCAGCAAGTATTAAATGATGTTTTCCTAGGGGATCAAATACTTATTTCCCTCAAAGAAATGCTAATTATTATTTTTTTCTCATTTCATGTAATTTTCTCAGTTTTTCTTTTGATATTCTATGTGGCACTGTTAAAATAAAGCTGGCATAAAATTAAGAGACGTTTCATTTATTTTTTTGTATTAAAACTGTACAAGTCAGTGGGGGATCAAATACGTATTTCCTCCAATATATATATATATATATATATATATATATATATATATATATATATATATATATTTATATATATTATATGCTCCTGTCCTATATACTGCTGGATATATATATATATATATATATATATATGTCTCCCTGGAGGAAGGCTAGTGGTTCTTTTTTTCCTCCAGGGAGACTCTGCTACCAGCAAACGCCTAGGAAAGGACACTGGCATGGTCAGGTGGTGGCTGCTACAGGGTGAGGACTTTCCATGTTGTAGTTTCTTTTGTGTCCTACTGAAGAAAGTTATATGGTTTCATCTATTCTTTTTCTTGACATCTTTATTTTATTTCTGCAGCCCTTCCCTCCTTCCCAGTGTATTGAGTGGATGTTCCTATTCATCATGTACCCACATGAAATGCAGGGCTTCCAGTTACTGTATGGCTGTTCCTTAGCACAATAACCACATAACATGCGCGAAGCCAGCTCCATTTCATGGGTTTCAGCTTCATCATGACAAATATCTCACGGGTAAGCTTTCCCACAGCATGGGAATCTTAACCAGCGGTTGTTCTTCCTGTAATGTCTACAGGTGCCACGATTTGGAAGAGGTTTCCCAGGTTGTATAGAAGAATCTCTTACTGTCTTCTTTCAGATAAAACCATCTTTGCTACCAGAATCTTTGCCAGGGTAACGCTGAATCTTTTGGAATTTGGTGGCTTCACTGAAAATGCTGAGTTTGCTGTGGCATTGGACACAATTCAACTCTTTAGTGATGCCGTAAGAGAGACTATTTACTGGTTCTTCATGAGAACAATTTAAGCAGCTGATCTTGAATGTACACTCCAGCAATACCAGATCCCTGGCTGCGGCTCCTTGTATAACCACATAACCAAGCACAGTTGAGTATTGGTGCAGGATACTAGGGAGGAAGGTGCCAGAGATACGACTGTTGCATTTTTCACACTGTGCTGAACATGGCTGCTTTCCTGTCAGTAACAGGTCTGCTATAACATTACACCTGCCACACCGCAAGGACACTACAATGTCAAGTGCAGTCAAAGTGCCCACTCCAGCTCCCAATTTTAATCCCAAGAACTGTATTTCTGTTCCTTTTCTTGGGCCTACTGCTGTTCCTCCTTCCACATTTCTCATTCCATCACTGGTGACACCACCAGTGTCAGGCTCCAAGTCGTCATCATCGTCATCACAGCTTATCCAGCTATCAGAGTCATCATCTTCCAGATCTTCTTGGAGATCAGTTTCGTGTGGTCCCGTATCTTCAACATTTTCATCCTTGCTTGATTTAACTGCGACTGCTGCTTGCAACTGTTGGTATGGCACAAACTCTAAGCTGGCCTTCTCTGCTTCAATGTCTCTTTTCAACAGGTGAGCTCCTTCTGTATATAAGCGCTCCAAGTTGCGATCTAACCAAAGTAGAAAAGGCCTAAACAAAAGCTCCACTTTTCCAACCAGCTGATTGGTTGCATGCTTTGCTTCCAGCCATGCTTTTGAGGCGTCACACACATGCCTGCCCATAACAGAGGGTAAATCTTGATCTTCAGGAATCTGAATTCTGAAAACCTGCAAGGGGTAGTCCTCTGGGAACTCCAGCAAAATCTCAATTTCCTTCAGGTCAAATGGCCAATCTGGATCCGTAGGCTCCACAGTTACCCTATAATATGTAACTTTTCCATCCTCTCTTTCTTGGATGATCAGTTTGTCCTTAGGAAATCGCTTCAAAAGTTGAGAAACTTCCGTCTCTCTAAGCTTAGAGGCCAACTCTCCAGTTAGATCTGCAAACTTTATCTCTTTTGGAATAACTGATGGTCGCTCCACCTTAGCTCTACTAGGTGGCTTCTTGTTTCCAGAGAAATTATCATGTACAGCCGGAAGCTTCTGAGGATGCCAAAACCTGCAGTTCTGATCCATGCAGTATCCTGAAGCAAAGTACCGGCAGAGCTTTCTGTTTCGATACTGCTTGTGGAGTGGCTCAGGGTGGTCCTTTGGTGGGACAGGGTTCAGCTCATCTTTGCCATGTGGATTCTGCTCCACAGTATTTGCTACGACCAGCTTATTCTTTTTCTCAGGCAGTTTGCGATCCACACGTTGGTGTAGAAATTTGCATCTCCGTCCAAACTGGCAGTAACGTCCCTGGGAGTAGAACCTGTACAAGCGAGGCTGCTGAGCTTGCTGTGCTACCTTCTGGAAGAGAAGGGAGTTCTGTACTCGGTTCTTCACTTTCGGCCATCGTAATATAGAAGAACGCAGAAGAAACGCAACCTGCACGCTGGTACGGCACGTAAACCAGTCCCCCTGAGCAACCTTGTCCTTCGCTGTGAACTTCCTCGACAGTGTGCGCAGACGCCGTTGGTTCCGTGTCTCTACAGTGACATTGGCCATTGGGTAGTCTTTGGTGTCCCCATGTACCAATATCACACCCAGCCGCCTTTCAGGTTTAACCAGTACATGTGGTAGGGTGGCCCGCAAGAGTGTAACAAGGCTCCCCGAGTCCAGGAGGGCGGTGACAACAGCCCCATTCACAAGGACTTGTCGCTCCTGTAGTCCCTCATCCTGTCGGGGACCAGTACTGCAGGCGACAAAGGCAAGCAGGGAGCACCGTCTAGTAGCACTGCAATCCATAGGCTCCGCGTGTTGGGGACAATGAGCCGCAATGTGGCCCGGCTGCTGGCACCTCCAACAGAGAAAGTCAGCTCTACTCTGGATTGAAGACTGGAACTGTTGGGTGCCAGTTGCCAGGGGTTTAATCTTTGGCTTCCCTCCTCGTGGCAACTCCGCCATTCTGGTCCTGGGGACCGGAGTCACCTTTACTGCGGCAAAGTGGACCTGGTAGGCTTGCTCTTTTGGTTCAGGGGCCAGAAAATCTTCAGTGGAGGTGTACCTCTCGACCGCAGAAAGCATTTGATCCAGAGTCTGGGGGTCTCCCTGGGCAACCCAGCGATATAACTCTCTTGGTAGGCTACTCATGTAGCGGTCCATCACTACTCTCTCCACAATCTCTCCTGGACCTAGGATTTCAGGCTGAAGCCACTTGCGTGCCAGATGGAGGAGGTCGTATAGCTGGGATCGAGGTGGTTTAGTCCCCTCGTACCGCCAGGCATGGACCCGACGAGGCCGCACAGAAAGGGTAACCCCTAACCTAGCCAGAATCTCTGCTTTTAACAGGTGATAGTCTCTGGCTTGCTCCGGTGTCAGGTCAAAGAACGCCTTTTGTGGTTCTCCCACTAAAAAAGGTGCCAGGACCTCTGCCCACTCTGTCAGAGGGAGTTTCTCTCGCTCTGACAGTCTTTCAAACATGGTTATATATGCCTCCACATCATCTGCAGCAGTCATTTTTTGCAGGGTGCTTTGCACCGTTTTTCGCACATTTGTCAGGGTGGTGGCTGTTTCCCGTGGCAACAGTGTTTGAGCCATGACAGTCTCTCTTAGGGCGGAAACTTGCTCCCCCAGCAGGCAGTTTGTCTCCTGTTGAACCTGCATAGCCTCCAGATGAGCCCTCTGCTGTTGCAGGTTAGCCTGCACCATCTGTTTTACAAGCTCGTCCATACCAACAGTCTCTTTTTTCAAGCTGGTTGCTGCTTTTACCCAGGACATACAGATAGTCCAACCAGATTAGGGACCGTGCGAGGGAGAGCTAGCTCATTGCCCGCATCCTCCACCATATGTGAGACAGCGTCCCACTTGGGTTGCTGCAGTAGGCAGTTATGCACACGGAAACGGGGTAAACATAAGCGGCAGGTACGGTTTATTTGCATGAACAAAACAGATACTTTCTGCACAGGGCTTCTTTCCACAACGTAAAGCAAAAGAATAGATGAAACCATATAACTTTCTTCAGTAGGACACAAAAGAAACTACAACATGGAAAGTCCTCACCCTGTAGCAGCCACCACCTGACCGTGCCAGTGTCCTTTCCTAGGCGTTTGCTGGTAGCAGAGTCTCCGGGGAGGAAAAAGGAACCACTAGCCTTCCTCCTTGCTCTCTGCCAGACTTCACACACCTACACTGTCAGGTTCCACCTTTTAATCAGGGCCAGCTGAGAAACCTCTAGCACTAAAACCTGGAGTGGAGGAATGGGAATGGCCATCCCACCCAAATTCTCTACAGCCACTCCTAAATCTCAGTGGCACATACCCTAAGAAATCTCAGTGGCACATACCTCCCCTCTACCAGTCTTCCTACTGACTGCTTACAATATATATATATATATATATATATATATATATATATATATATATTAATATACAGTGGAGGAAATAAGTATTTGATCCCCCACTGACTTTAAAAGTTTTAATACTTTTATGCCAGCTTTATTTTAACAGTGCCACATAGAATATAAAAAAAAACGGAGAAAATTACATGAAATGAGAAATAAAAAATAATTTGCATTTCTTTGAGGGAAATAAGTATTTGATCCCCTAGGAAAACCATGACTAATGTTGGCTCCCACAGACCACTGACACACCCTAATCACAGTGAAGTCGTTACCTGGATGAGAGACACCTGTCCCAAATTGTCACCTGTATAAAAGGCCACCTGCCAACAGTCTCAGTGACACTCCAATATCTCCACCATGGGCAAGACTAAAGAGCTGTCTAAAGATGTCAGGGACAAAATTGTTGACCTACACAAGGCTGGAATGGGCTACAAAGCCATAAGTAAGAAGCTGGATGAGAAGGTGACAACTGTTGGTGCAATTATCCGGAAGTGGAAGAAGTACAACATTACTGTCAATCGACCCAGGCCTGGAGCTCAATGCAAGATATCACCTCGTGGAGTCTCATTGATCATGAGAAAGGCTAAAAATCAGCCAAGAACTACACGGGAGGAGCTGAGTAATGATCTCAAGGCAGCTGGGACCACAGTCTCCAAAAAAAACCATTGGTAATACACTGAGACGTAATGGTTTAAAATCCTGCAGTGCACGCAAGGTTCCTCTGCTCAAGAAGGCTCACGTCCAGGCCCGCCTCAAGTTTGCCAATGAACATATTAATGACTCTGAGAGAGACTGGGAGAAGGTGCTGTGGTCAGATGAGACCAAAATTGAGCTCTTTGGCCTCAACTCAACTCGACGTGTTTGGAGGAAGAAAAATACAGAATATGACCCTAAGAATACCATCCCCACCCTCAAGCATGGTGGTGGAAGTATTATGTTTTAGGCAGGGGCGTTGCTAGGGTCTCAAAAGATCTGGGGCCCAAGCCCCAATGAATATGGCCCAATTCTCTATGTCGACCCTCGTCCCAACAGGAGAACATACCTCACATCCAGGGCCTCCCAGGTGACGTCTCCTCTGATGTAGATCTTCTCTGTCATCATCTTCTCCATTCGGCCCAGACAACTTCTCTCAGCCGCCTCGTCTCTGCAGAATGTGACACACGGACATCTTATCTTCCTCACATTTCTATCATCATCCCCCAACCTAGAGTCCACACAGCCTTATCCTGCTGCTCGCTGTGCCCCCAAAACCTCCAAATACTATCCTGGAGAAATAATAGTGCCCCCATAGTAATAGTCCTACCAGTAGTAATTCCATCATTAGTAACACTGCACCATACAGTGACCCCAGTACTGAAAATGCTCCCCAAGATTGTCCCCATTACTAGAAGAGTCCTCCAGTATTAATAATGCCCTCACAGAGCCCCCAGTAGTAATAAGACCCCCTATTGTTCCCCCAGTGATAATCAAGCTCTCTACAGACCCCTTAGTAGTAATAAGGCCCCCATAGTGCTCTTAGTAGAAATAAGGCGGATATATAAGTCTCTCCTATAGAGCCCCCAGTAGTAATAAGAACGCCTAATGTCCCCTGGATTTATAATACCCCTACAGTGCCCCCAGTATTTATATCGCTCCCCCTACTGTTATAATGCTCGCCCTGAAGTGCCTGCTGTAGTTATATTCCTCCCTTTAGTGTCCTCAGAAATTATAATTCCTCAGCTCCTCCACCATACAGTCCCATGTAAATAAAGCTATTTCCCTCCTGTGTAAATAACATCACTATACAGTCAATATACAGTCCCATGTAAATAACATCCCTCTCTATCTACAGTCCCCTCCAAATACAGTCCCATGTAAATAACATCATTTCCATAGCCGTCATCAACATACAGTCCTATGTAAATATCACTCCCTCCGACAGCCGCCTTCAACATACAGTCCCATGTAAATAACATCACTTTCTTCCCACATCCACCTCCAACATGCAGTCCCGTGTAAATAACATCACTCCACCCCACAGTCCTATGTAAACAACATAAACCTGCCCTCAGCCACCTCCAACATGCAGTCCCATGTAAATAACATCACTCCACGCCACAGTCCAAAGTAAATAAGGCTACCTTCACACCAGCGTGTCATGGATCAGCGTCCGTCATGGATCAGCAGAAACGCTTCCATCATGATAATACAACTGTCTGCATCTGTTCTGAACGGATCCGGTTGTATTATCTTTTAAATAGCCAGTTTGGATCAGTTTCTTCATGCGGACACCAAACACAGAAAGCAGCGTTTTAGTGTCTGCCTCCAAAACGGAATGCTGACTGAACTGAAGCAAAACTGATCCATTCAGAATGCATTAGGACAAAACTGATCAGTTTTGGACCGTTTATGAGAGCCTGTGATGGATCTCACAAACGGATCCTTACAACGCAAGTGTGAAAGTAGCCTAAGGCTAGTTTCACACCTGTGGCAGGGGACTCCAGCAGGCTGTTCTGGTGGGTGAACAGCTTGCCGGATCCATGCTGACGCAGGTGAACTACGCTCCGGCCCCATTCACTGTAATAGAGGCGGGCCACGGATCCAGCTGCAGCATGGCAAACCCTGCCAAGAGGCGGCCGGAACAAAAGTACAACATGCTGTACTTTTGTTCCGGCCGCCTCTCGGCAGGGGTTGCCATGCTGCAGCCGGATCCGTGGCCCGCCTCCATTACAGTGAATGGGGCAGGAGCGTAGTTCCAGCCCCACACGTGCACCTGCGGCAGCACGGATCCTAACAGCCTGCCGGAGTCCCATGCCGTGGGTGTGAAAGTACCCCAATAGAACCCTGCCCAAGTCACTAACATACAGACCCAGTTAAATAACCACAACTCCCAGCATCCCTCTGCTTCTCCCTTCACTTACCTCTTCTGATGTAGCAGAGCTCACTGTAGCTTCTTCCCCACAATTCTCCTCTCGAGTTTAGAAGAAAGGGCTTGAAAAAGACCTGCGATGATGTCACAGTCATGTGACCAGTGCAGGATTGGACGGTACTGATCACATGACCTGTGATGTCATCACAGGTCCTACATATCTTGCAGTCTGTTAGATTCAATTGTACTGCCGTCCTGAGGATGGCAATACAATTGTATTTGTCTAACAGGCAGGACATTCGGGGCCTGGGAGAAAACATCAGGGGCCCAGGCCCCGAATGTTTTAGCCTAGCAACGCCCCTGGTTTTAGGGGTGTTTTTCTTCTAAGGGCACAGGCCAACTTCACCGCATTGACGGGAAGATGAACGGGGCCATGTATCTCAAAATCCTAGGTGACAACCTCCTTGCCTCCGCCAGGGCACTGAAAATGGGTTGTGGATGGGTCTTTTAGCACGACAACGACCCAAAACATACAGCCAAGGAAACAAAGGAGTGGCTCCATAAGAAGCATATCAAGGTCATGGAATGGCCTAGCCAGTCTCCTGACCTCAATCCCATCGAAATGTATGGAGACAGCTGAAGCTTCGCGTTTCCAAATGCATGGCCTAAAAACCTTAAGGATATGGAGATGATTTGCAGAGAGGAGTGGGCCAAAATTACTCCTGAAGTGTGTGCAACCTTATAAAAACTATAAGAACGTCTGACTGCTGTGCTTGCCAACAAGGGTTTGCCACCAAGTATTAAATGATGTTTTCCTAGGGGATCAAATACTTATTTCCTCAAAGAAATGAAAATTATTATTTTTTTCTCATTTCATGTAAATTTTCTCCGTTTTTCTTTTTATATTCTATTGGCACTGTTAAAATAAAGCTGGCATAAAATTAAGAGATGGTTTCATTTATTTTTTTGTATTAAACTTTACAAGTCAGGTTGGATCAAATACGTATTTCCTCCACTGTATGTATGATAATATATATATATATATATATAATATATATTATATGCTCCTGTCCTATATACTGCTGGATATATATATATATATATATATATATATATATATATATATATATATATATAT
>ONZH01020680.1:0-21782 GCA_900303285.1 Rhinella marina | reverse complement strand
ATAGAAGAGGTTCTTTACGGTAAGAGCAGTAAGACTATGGAACTCTCTGCCTGAGGAGGTGGTGATGGTAAGTTCACTAAAAGAGTTTAAGAGGGGTCTGGATGTATTTCTGGAGTGTAATAATATTACAGGTTATAGTTACTAGAGATAGGTTGTTGATCCAGGGAGTAATTCTGATTGCCTGATTGGAGTCAGGAAGAAATTTTTTTCCCCAAAAGTGAGGAATATTGGCTTCTACCTCACAGGGTTTTTTTTGCCTTCCTCTGGATCAACTTGCAGGATAACAGGCCGAACTGGATGGACACATGCCTTTTTTTCGGCCTTATAAACTATGTTTCTATGTTACTTTACATCCAAATGTCTACACTGTAGCCACTGACTGTTTATAAATAAAATGGATCTGTTTTCTTTTCATAAATCTATGTTAATTATCTAATTTTTACCCCATACTCCTCAAGTATGCCTCATCTGTTCATGGATTTATCAAGTATTTATAATTATTACTAATAGGTTATGCTTAGAGATGTGGGAGTATTAGGGTACTCGTAAGTGCTCGCTGCTTGGACGAGTATCTCGCCATGCTCGAGGATATGGCAATTTCCGCATCGTGCTTTTGTGGCGCCTATAAACACAGCCAATCACAAGCCAGGAGACTCTGCGGTACACCCAGCATCACGTGGGGCCCTTACATGTCGATAGCAGGGGTTGGCTGGCCTGATCAGGTGACCCTGGAATATACTATTGACTGGCCGCGGTGCTCGGCTCAGATGCTGTCTGGATGTCGTTAGGGATAGAGCTGTTGCGTTTCAGGGAGAGTGTTAGGGCCTGCATTTAGTTCTCTGTTAGGCAGGAATCACCCACAAAGAACCCAACAGCCCTTCTAAGGGCTAGAAGACATTTTTTTTGTCTCCTGGCTTGGCTGGCTGGCTGGCACTAGTAGTGCAGCTATCGCCATATATAACCCCCTTTTTTTAATGTTATATCTCAGTGATACAAATCCATTGCACACAGCAGTGTGGAACCATTCTGTGTGTCACAGTTCAGTACACTCACTATTTTCTGTCCAGGTGACACTTTCTGTACGTCACTGAATACAACCAAGTATTTTGCTGCCTGTCACGTGTATAGCTTGATCCCAAAAATCTCTGTGCGACATTTGTCTGGGTCGCAGTCTAAATAGCCACCATTAACAGGGTGTGAGTTAGGTCTCCGATAGTTCCTGCACGTCACGTTCCCAAAAAAACAAAACTACAAAAAAAATATAGAACACAAAATATTTAAAAAAAATTAGTTGTATTTGTTTTTTTAGCTCAGTGATACAAATCCATTTCACACAGCTGCGTATAACCATTCTGTGTGTCACAGTTCAGCACACTCACTCCAATCCGTATTTTCTGTCCAGGTGACACTTTCTGTACGTCACTTAATACAACCAAGTCATTTGCTGCCTGTCACGTATATAGCTTGATCCCAAAAATCTCTGTGCGACATTTGTCTGGGTCGCAGTCTAAATAGCCACCGTTAACAGGGTGTGAGTTAGGTCTCCGATAGTTCCTGCACGTCACGTTCCAAAAAAAAAAACTACAAAAAAATATAGAAAACAAAATATATAAAAAAAATTAGTTGTATTTGTTGTTTTAGCTCAGTGATACAAATCCATTTCACACAGCTGCGTGGAACCTTTCTGTGTGTCACAGTTCAGCACACTCACTCCAATCCATATTTTCTGTCCAGGTGACACTTTCTGTACGTCACTTAATTAAACCAGACTGAACAAGTTTGTGGGTTTCAGTACACCAGGCCCGTTTATTTTATTTTTTTTTATATAATACACTTATATACAGAAAATGTTGAACCCCAGGGCTAAGGGTCGAGGACGAGGGCAAGGGCGTGGGCATTCAATTACTGCAGGGGGCAGAGGCCGTGGTCCTGGGCAGGGTGAGACAGTACCTGCTGATGAGGGAGCTGTGGAACGCCGCAGAGCTACACTCCCTAGCTTCATGTCTCAACTTACAGGGACACGTGGTAGAGGACTGTTGAAACCACAACAGTGCAAACAGCTGATCTCGTGGGTTGCGGATAATGCTTCAAGTAATTTGTCCACCAGTCAGTCTTCCACGCAGTCCACCCACGTTACCCAAGGGAGCACTCCTCTGGCTCCTCCACCTCAACCTCCTTCCCCCAGTCTGCCCCCTCCCAGGAAAATTTGGAATGCGATCCGGCATACTCTCAGGAACTGTTTTCTGGACCCTTCCCAGAGTCACAAACCACTTCTCAGGTTGCTGCTGACCTCGTTCCCGATGCCCAAGTTTTCCAACTGTCGCAGTCTGTGGGTGATGATGATGATGATGACAATGTTGAGTTAGTGGAAGAAGTTTGTAAAGAGGTGTCGGACGATGAGGAGACACGGTTGTCAGACAGTGGTGAAGTTGTTGTCAGGGCAGGAAGTCCGAGGGGGGAGCAGACTGAGGAATCGGAGGATGACGAGGTGACTGACCCAAGCTGGGTTGATATGCCGAGTGAAGACAGTGCTTCTGAGGCGGAGGCGAGTGCTGCACCAGAACAGGTTGTAAGAGGCAGTGGTGTGGCCAGAGGGAGAAGCAGGGCCAGAGCTGGTGCATCAGCAGCAACTGTTTCACGTAGTGAAGCTCCCGTGGCGAGGCCTAGATGTTCGCAAGTCTGGAGGTTCTTTAAAGAAAGTGAGGATGACCGACGGACTGTGGTGTGCAACCTGTGCCACACCAGGATCAGCAGGGGTGCCACCACTACTAGCCTAACCACCACCAGCATGCGCAGGCATATGAGTGCTAAACACCCCACTCAATGGAACCAAGGCCGTTCACCACCTCCTGCGGGTCACACCACTGCTCCTTCCCCTGTGTCACTCGCTGCCTCTGCTAGTCAACCCCTGCGTCACTCGCTGCCTCTGCTAGTCAACCCCCTGCCCAGGACCCCGGCACGAGCGCCTCCCGCCGGAAAACCACACCTTCGCCTCCACGATCCTCCACAGTGTCCACCAATGTGTCCCAGCGCAGCGTTCAGCTGTCTTTACAGCAGACGCTGGAGCGCAAGAGGAAATACAGTTCCACCCACCCACATGCCCAAGCCCTCAACGTCCACATCTCCAAATTGCTTAGCCTGGAGATGCTGCCCTATAGGCTGGTAGAGACCGAGGCCTTTCGCAATCTCATGGCGGTGGCTGCCCCTCGGTATTCGGTCCCCAGCCGCCACTATTTTTCCCGATGTGCCGTCCAGCCCTACACCAGCACGTGTCACAGAACATCATCCGTGCCCTGACCAACGCTGTTTCTGAGAAGGTCCACCTAACCACGGACACGTGGACAAGTGCTGCCGGGCAGGGACACTATATCTCACTGACGGCACATTGGGTTAACTTGGTGGAGGCTGGGACCGAGAATGACCCTGGGGCCGCTCATGTACTGCCCACACCGAGGATTGCGGGGCCTACCTCGGTCACGGTCTCTCAGACGTACTATGCCTCCTCCTCCTCCGACCCCTCCTCCTCCTCCACCGAATTACCATCCGTGGGCACGGCGCCTTCAGTCGGTAGCTCTAGGCGCAGCAGCAGTGCCGTGGGTAAGCGCCAGCAGGCGGTGCTCAAACTGCTGAGCTTAGGTGACAAAGGCACACCGCCCAAGAGCTGTTACAGGGCATCACGGCGCAGACCGATGTGTGGCTGGCACCGCTGAACCTCAAGCCAGGCATGGTTGTGTGTGACAACGGGCGTAACCTGGTGGCGGCTCTGCAACTCGGCAGACTGACACATGTGCCATGCCTGGCCCACGTGTTCAATCTCATAGTTCAGCGGTTCCTCAAGACATACCCCAATCTGTCTGATTTGCTCACCAAGGTGCGCCGCATCTGTGCGCATTTCCGCAAGTCGACCACAGATGCTGCCACTCTCAGGGCAGCGCAGCGCCGCCTACAACTGCCCGCTCACCGACTGTTGTGCGACGTGCCCACGAGATGGAATTCGACATTAAACATGTTATCCAGAGTTTACCAGCAGCGCAGAGCGATTGTAGACTGCCAGATGTCAACTTCCACCAGAACTGGTAGTCAGGTCAGTCAGATTCCTCAAGTCTACAATGAGGAGTGGACGTGGATGTCTGATATCTGCCAGGTGTTGAGCAACTTTGAGGAGTCAACACAGATGGTCAGCGGCGATGCCGCCATTATCAGCCTCACCATCCCGCTGCTTTGCCTGTTGAAAAACTCACTGCTCAGCATCAAGTCGGATGCTTTGCGCTTGTCACAAGAGACGGTGGAGGAAGATACGTCGCTTGATAGCCAGAGCACCCTCCGGTCTGTTTCTCAGCGCGTATCGGAGGAGGGGGATGAGGATGAGGAGGAAGAGGAGGAGAATGTCGGCGAGACAGTAGAGGGTACCAGTGCTCAGTCCTTAACTCTTGAGCGTGTATGGGCTGAAGAGGAGGACTTGGAGGAGGAGGAGGAAATGGAGAGTCAGGCCAGTGAGGAGAGGGAATTCTTGCGTGTTGGGACTCTGGCGCACATGGCAGACTTCATGTTAGGCTGCCTATCCCGTGACCCTCGCGTTAGAAGAATTTTTTCAAACACCGATTACTGGGTGTTCACTCTCCTGGACCCACGGTACAAGCAGAACCTTTCCACTCTCATCCCTGCAGAGGAAAGGAGTATGAGAGTGAATAGATATCAACAGGCCCTGGTGCACAAGCTGAAACAATTCTTCCCATCTGACGCCGCTAGCGGCAGAGGGCATGGTTCTGTGGGCCAAGTAGCGGGGGAGAGGAGGCGAGCAGGCAGCTTGTCCAGCACTGGCAGGGGAACGCTCTCCAAGGCCTTTGCCAGTTTTATGTCACCCCAGCAAGACACTGTCACCTGTCCCCAGTCTAGGCAGAGTAGGGGGGAGCTGTACAGAAAGATGGTGAGGGAGTACCTAGCTGACCATACCAACGTCCGTAGCGATCACTCTGCTCCATACAACTACTGGGTTTCAAAGCTGGACACGTGGCCTGAACTGGCGCTGTACGCCTTGGAGGTGCTGGCCTGCCCTGCCGCTAGCGTGCTGTCAGAGCGGGTATTCAGTGCAGCTGGTGGCGTCATCACCGATAAGCGTACACGCCTGTCAACTGACAGCGCTGACAGGCTGACGCTTATTAAAATGAACAAAGCCTGGATTTCACCGGAATTCAAATCTCCTCCGGGGGAAAGCAGCTAAAGATTAACATTACTTATGTATCCGATTCCTCTTCTCTACTCCTCCTACTCCTCCTCCATATCGTCTTTGCCTAACGCTGACCAAAAAAACGCCATTTTTCAGAGGATCCAACTGGCACTCCTTTTACCACAATTTTTCAGGAGGCCCCCTACAGGCCCTCTCTTCAAACAATTTTTCCAGAGGTCCACCTACAGGCCCTCTCTTCCAAACAATTTTCCGGAGGTCCACCTACAGGCCCTCTCTCCAAACAATTTTTCCGGAGGTCCACCTACAGGCCCTCTCTCCAAACAATTTTTCCGGAGGTCCACCTACAGGGCCCTCTCGTCCAAACAATTTTTCCAGATGGTTCCACCTACAGGCCCTCTGTCCAAACAATTTTTCCGGAGGTCCACCTACAGGCCCTCTCTCCAAACAATTTTTCCGGAGGTCCACCTACAGGCCCTCTCTCCAGTTCCAGTTTCCAGTTTTATTTGCGCAAACTGCGTAAAATTTTATTTTTGGGATAGGTGTGAAAAATAATATTACCTGCGTATCTATATTGCCCAACATTGGATACGGTAGCAACAAGAAGACCAAACACATGCTGCCCACAGGGTTCCGCAAATTCCTGGTCCACAATGTCAAGGAGCTCGAGGTTCTGTTGATGAGCAACAAGTCCTTCTGTGCAGAAATCGCCCACGTCTCCATCTAAGAACCTAAAGACCATTGTGGAGAGAGCGGCACAGCTCGCCATCAAAGTGACGAACCCCAACGCCAGACTGCGCAGCGAAGAGAACGAATAAATATCTCTGTGGTTATTTGTGCTAAATAAAAGTTAAATAAACACACAAAAAAAAATTGATCTGTTCCTGTGCCTGATCCACCAAAGTTGAATCTGTCCCATCATGAGAAAGTCCCCCCAAGGAGTCCCCACTGTAACTTGCTTCCCATACAACTACCTCACCCCCCGACACCTGTGTCTCGCCATTGTCCACCACCTCCTCAGACAACACTGGTAAATCCCCACTGTCAGCACACGGAGACTGCAAAAGGTCTTGCGAATTGGGGCAGAGAATGTTCTGGGGTAGCACATCAGAGAAGGGGTGACTATGGGGTTCCAGGGAGTACGTGACCACATGCAATCTCCATCTAAAAAGTCATGCCACACTTGATCGAGCTCATAATTGACAATTGTACCGGTTGATGCTAAATTTTTAAGTTGGGGTCCTGCGTCGTCATTCTAACTACATCCGGCTGTTGTCACCACCACACACGCTAGCCCAGGGGGCACTCCTCTGGCTCTTTCAGCTCAACCTCCTTCCCCCCAGCCTGCCCCCCACCTACAGGCCCTCTCTCCAAACAATTTACGTCTTTTTCCTATCTTTCTCTCTCTCCAAACTATTTTTCCGGATAGCTGCCATATACGGTATTAAACTGAGTAGTATACATAGAACACATACCACACTTGATCTATACTGAACGTCACTTTTAAAAATACGTCATTTTCCTCTCTTTCTCTCATTTGTCTGGGTTGCAATTAAGCAGACCACGTCTGCCTAATCTAATAGTTTCCGTGTAATTGCTCCATACTGCACGTCTTTTTCCTCTCTTTCTCTCTCTCCAAACTATTTTTCCGGATAGGTGCCGTATCCGGTATTAAACTCAGAAGAATACATACCGTACCGGTTGATGCTACAGTTTTTCCAAATCCATTCCGGCTGTTGTCACCACCACACACGCTACCCCAGGGGGCACTCCTCTGGCTCTTCCAGCTGAAACCTCCTTCCCCCCAGCCTGCCCCCCACCTACAGGCCCTCTCTCCAAACAATTTACCCGGAGGGACGTATTAGATATTGTACTGATGTTTTTTTTTGTTCTTCTTTTAATTGCCTCCTGACCTGTGATAGGCAGAGCATGGACACGTCCCCTTAGCTGCAGTTGGAAAGACACTCCCCTGGCCAGAGCAAGCTCTTTTTCCTTTTCCGTGGTCGAAAAATCCATGAAATATAGGGTCCCAAGATAGGGGACGTATACGGTATTAAACTGAGAAGAATCGATACCACACATGCCCCACTAGGAGAATTTGGGGTAATGGTGGGATTAGGCAGCCTCAGAGGCATCCATGCATGCTGCCCCTGCTGTTTCCTGTCCATTTCCGTGGTGTTTCCATCATTTTCTGAGGTTTCCAGGTTTTCACCCAGCCTTCCCTAGGCAGAGCCTTGGTCCCCTGCAAAAATGCTTGAGTCTCCCATTGACTTCAATGGGGTTCGTTATTCGAAACGAGCACCCGAGCATCGGGAAAAGTTCGACTCGAATAACGAGCACCCGAGCATTTTAGTGCTCGCTCATCTCTAGTTATGCTGTATTTATTGATAAGAACATTTTGTAGATTAAGAGGTGACAACAGAAATAGCTTGGAGCTCATTAGTCGCTAGATATACAAGCCTGTATAATCATGTTTTATTAAATCCAACAGTTTTTTTAAGCTGATTTTATAATCAGAGGAAAAAGAGCTGTTTTACAATATGTAACAAAAAATGAATACTAATTGTAACATGTATAAGCTGTAGCTTTATAAAGTGGACCTAGAAAAGCATATCTATTTCATATGAAAGGGTCACCATTTCTTTATTTCTTGATGACATTTTCAGAGCTGACATTTTGTGACATTTTCCTTTTAATATTGCTAATGCTTCATCTTAGGAATTAAAAGAACATTCAGAGAATGATTTGGATGAAAACAAAGACGCAAGGAACACATAGACTCTCTTTTCTTACTTAATCCTTTACTTATGTGAAACATCTCACAGAAAATTGGTTATTATTTTAAATAGATATACTAGGTAAAAAAAATTCTGTTTTTGTTGGGGTTACAGTGTTTTTGTTGAATAACTATTCTTGTTGTAAGTACAATTAGAACTTTGATGGAAACCTGACAAACATTAACTAAAACATTTTGTTTTTAGACTTGAACATTTTTATAGAATTTTTTTCTGTTTTGCTACATTTCAATCTGGTATTTAAATGGATGTTAAGTTAGATTTTATGTAATGGACCTGACAAAATAATCCAAATTGTTACAATGAAATGTAAAATACCTTGTTTAAAAAGCAAATAAAAACTGAAAACTTTCGAGTCCATATGTATTAACTCCCTTTGCTAAGAAACCCTGAAATAAGGTCTGGGCCAACCAAGTCACATAATTAGCGCAAAATGTCACATGATCTCACATGACTTGAGAATAAATACAGAAAAGCCTCTGCAAAACAACTAAACAAGCGACAGACCTTGGAGCTCTCCAAACTGGTCAGACACAAAGTTGTGGAGAAGTATAGGATTGGTATAAAATAACATTCAAAACGTTAAACAGCTATAGACACCATTAAATTCATTTTAACAAAAAAGAAAGAATACAGCACAAGTACAAACCTAAACTGAGAAGACTGCCTATCAAAAATCACAAACCTGGCAAGCGGGGCATTAAGAGATTCAATAAACACTCTAGAGATAAGCAAAGTTTTCAAAAATTTGATTTGGACGGTTCGCTGAATTTTTCCAAAAATTGGATTTGATCCAAATTAATTTGTAAAGAAGCACGTAATAAATCAGCTGTAGGGAGCGTGCATCTCAGTGTACATCACTGTGCATTGCAGAAACATGCATAGCTAGTCTGCTATGGTATTGAATGTATCAGGTATAATGCACTTAACCATTCAGTGGCCCAAGATTTTACTATAGAATGAAAAATCGCTCTCCTTTTAGATGGGCAGCTGATTCCACATAGATTGATAGAGAACCAGTTCTGTTACACACTGATACAAGTAGTAGGCCCGTGAAAGTACAGAGGGTGTCAACAGCAAGATTGTGTTGACATCACTGTTTATTTTTCACTTCTTCTGATCCATCACAAGAACAACCCCCCAAAAAATGCATCCTGTCTATTGAGCGTTTACCTTCACACAGTCAGCATTTGGTCAGTAATTGATCAACATTGTAAAAAACAATGTGGACACCCCAAAATCAGGAGTACCAGACCCCTATTTTACCCCAATTATGTAATAAAGGATTAATGAAATTACTTATGTAAAAAACAACGTGAACACCCCAAAATTAGTAGTATCGGATCACAGTTTCACCACAATTACAGCATCAAGGATTAATGGAATTACTTATGTATAAAAGAATGTGAACACCTCAAAATCAGTAGTATCAGACCATGATTTTATTCCAATTACAGAAATGAGGATTAATGGAATTACTTATGTGAAAAACAATGTGAATACCCCAAAATCAGTAGCATCAGGCTGCAATTTCACCCCATTTACAGAATCAAGGATTAAAGGGGTTGTCCGAGTTATGACAAAAAATATATAGCACTGTAAATCTGATGGGCAGCAATATATAACTAAGTTAAGCAAGTTTTAGGCAAAAAAAATCCATATTTCCTAATTTCCCTGGTTCTCTTCTGGTCTTTGTTTACATGCAATAACAACAATCTCAGCCCCTCCCCCTTCTCCCCCCCCTCTCTGCAAAGGGAATGAATACAAGTGCTGAGTGACATGTCTGCCTGCTGGAATACTCAGCAGCATGTTGTATGTGCAGGACTACAAGTCCCAGCTGTACAATGACACTGCTGATACACACAGGAATTTCTCCCTACCTGTTCTTGTACAATACAATTCCTCTACAGCTCTTGTGCCCAGCATTTGTCCTCCTCTCACTGCTGCAGCTACTGTTTGTTATAAAGCCTTGAGCCCTCAGTGTGTTCTGGCTGAAGGGGTTAATGTTTTATCTGAAGGAAACCAGGGAAGAAAGCAGATAGCAAGGAGCCCGGCAAAGAAAGGGGGCGTGGCCAGTGACGTCTCGTGTAACAGACTGTTATCTGAACTCTGGAGGCTTGTGAACGAAACATCACAGAGCAGAGAGATAAGGTGACATCAACAGGTCATGTGACCCTCAGTCAACTCTGAGAAACCAGCAGCTCTAGAAAACACAAAGTATATGGGAAAGTTGTTATACCTGACAAGTTAGAAACATATAAAGAACAAAAAAATAACTTGGACAACCCCTTTAATGGAATTACTTATGTATAAAAGAATGTGAACAACCTGTTCTGTTGGCCCCTGCACTCTCCCTATAGTGTGGATAAAGTCTCCCTATTATAACCCTACCCTGTCTCTATGCTGTCCCTGAAATGTTCAAAACTAATATTTTGTAAATAAAGTATTTCCTAATCACTGTCCCTAGCACATGACACGTCTCTCCCTGCACTAAGTATACAGTAAAACGTACTCTGTAGACAGTGGAGAAAGAGACTAAGTAAGGGCAATACATACCATATGTACTGTATATCTCGGGATATATGTGAGGGACTATTTTTTATTTTTGTATGAGGAAGAACCAAGCTAATTTCAATGCACTCAGGAAGATTGAGGTGTTCAATAGGTTTCTGTTCACCTACAAAAATTCAGAGTCTAAGTAATTCAAGGTTTGCACCCCTCCTAAATACACAATCACTGCCTAATAGAACGTTTAAAAGAAAAACAAAAAACTTTAATAAGAATTTAAAAGATGGGAAGGAAACCCAGTGAACTACAGCAGTGTACAGTCATGGCCAAAAGTTTTGAGAATGACACAAATATTATATTTTCACATGATCTGCTGCCCTCTGGTTTTTATGTGTGTTTGTCAGATGTTTTTATCACATACAGAAATATAATTGCAATCATATTATGAGTAACAAAAGCTTATATTGACAGTTAGAATGAGTTAATGCAGCAAGTCAATATTTGCAGTGTTGACCCTTCTTCTTCAGGACCTCTGCAATTCTCCCTGGTATGCTTTCAATCAACTTCTGGGCCAAATCCTGACTGATAGCAGTCCATTCTTGCACAATCAATGCTTGCATTTTGTCAGAATTTGTAGGTTTTTGTCCACCCGTCTCTTGATGATTGACCACAAGTTCTCAATGGGATTAAGATCTGGGGAGTTTCCAGGCCATGGACCAAACACTTTTAAGAGACGGTCCTGGCGCTTGCTGGTCTTTCTTGGGCACCCTGGAGCCTTTTTGGCAACAATGGAACCTCTCTCCTTGAAGTTCTTGATGATGCGATAGATTGTTGACTGAGGTGCAATCTTTCTAGCTGCGATACTCTTCCCTGTTAGGCCATTTTTGTGCAGTGCAATGATGACTGCACGTGTTCCTTTAGAGATAACCATGGTTAACAGAAGAGAAACAATGATGCCAAGCACCAGCCTCCTTTTAAAGTGTCCAGTGGTGTCATTCTTACTTAATCATGACAGATTGATCTCCAGCCCTGTCCTCATCAACACCCACACCTGTGTTAATGGAGCAATCACTGAAACGATGTTAGCTGGTCCTTTTAAGGCAGGGCTGCAATGATGTTGAAATGTGTTTTGGGGGTTAAAGTTCATTTTCTAGGCAAATATTGACTTTGCAAGTAATTGCTGTTAAGCTGATCACTCTTTATAACATTCTGGAGTATATGCAAATTGCCATTATAAAAACTGAAGCAGTAGACTTTGTAAAAATTAATATTTGTATCATTCTCAAAACTTTTGGCCATGACTGTACATAGAGAAGTAAGGACCCCATAGCAAGGATGAAACCAGGACCCCCACACAGGACAGAAGAATTTCTGCCAAAACCCTGTTCAATGACCCTTGGGCCATTTTTCCACTGCATTATTTGCTAAAAGTTGTTCCTTTATAGGGCAGAGTCCTGACCAAGTTTTTACCCCCAGTAGAAGAGGAGATAATCCCAACTAAGACTGGGCCCCCTCTTGCCCTGGGCCCCATAGAAGTCACATGGTCTGCCGCTATGGTAGTTACACCCCTGCAGACATATTACTGACACACCTCTCTCCCAGGGGTGTTCACAGTATTAGATGGCACTCCTGGACATGTAATCATCCATATCAAACTTTTTCTGATGATTGACTAAGTTCCACAGTGTATCAAGTAAAGTAAAGTTACTACTAGTAAAGATACTAGTAAAGTTGATAATAAACAGAGTATTGGGTGGGGCAGTCATCTAATCAATATTTGTCTGTGGGCAGAAAAAGTTTGATACGGATTACATGTCCAGGTCTGTCATCTAAAACGGTGAACAACCCTGTGTCATCTGAGCCCACAGTAATATCTCAGCCTATGATTGTCATCCACAGAAAGGGAAGAAAGTCTTTCCGATTTGTGAGTAAAAAAGAGTTTTAAATTTGTAGGATAAACAATGTATGGATATGGGAAACTGTTCTTTTACTTTTATCTTTTTTATTGCACACTTTACGTTTTTAATAAAGATAAACAGATCAGGTTGTATGCCACAAGAGTGCATTTAAGATTTTCATTTATTATACGATTTAAAAATGCCTTTTTCTCATCCATCTGGGAGTGGTAAGACTCTGTCAGTTAATTGAATGAAGTAAATCTATCATCCACTGGTACAAATTGAAACTCTAAGCCCCAGTACATAGGTTTGGATAATTATTAAGCAATTTAATGCTTGTGTTTTGAGTTCATTGCATTTCATTATTTAGACATTATGCCACAGTCTCTAGGACATTGAGCTTAATAATTTCTTTTTATCACTGTGATGAATGCATTTAATTTCTGGACATGAAAGAATTGCGTTAGCACACCTGCTAAGAGATAAATAGTGTCATATTGTTATGAACCTATTGATTCTGCTCTAATTTAATAGGAAGCTTCTGACAAGTTGTAAAAAATGAAGTTAGAGAAAATAACAGGGATTTTTTTATGTTCTAAAGCCTAAACAAAGCAGGAAGAAGACTGTTAAAATTATGTTATTGTTAGGCCACATTCACAAGTGCATATGAGTTTCAGCTCACAGTTTGGTCCTTAATGTGGATCTAAATTGTGCACTGCATTGTGATCATTAATTCCCAAGAAGGTGCTGTAGAAGAAATGAAAAATGTAAGAGTTCTATGAGAAAATGAGGTGCATTCATGGCATCCAGCTGAACATGTGTGAAAGAGTGTAAATATAACTAGCTATCTATGCAGCCTTATGCTAATATAAAAACTTTTCCCCATCAATCTGCACTGATTACCCCTTAATGAGAAAGTGAAAACTACATTTTTTCTGCAAAATTATTAAAAAGGAAAAACAACAATTTCACCTGGACATAAGTATTCAGAGTAGTGATGAGCATATTTCTTGAAATTCGTCTCATGTGTGATTCATTGAATTTTTTTAAAAAATGATTTGAGTCCGAATCAATTTTACATGAATTGAAGTTGCTTCCAATTGGCCTGAAAATTGGTATATAACACTTTATAGTCGTCTAAGACTCAGATTTTATTATTATTGATTTATTTTTAATAAAAGAATGGCTTATGACTTAGGGCTTGATCACACATCAGTTACTTGATCAGTTATTTCTATCAGTTATTGTGAGCCAAAACCAGGAGTGGACACTCCAAAGACATAAGGTATAATGAAAAGATCTGCACCTATTCTGTGTTTTTGACTAGCACCTGGTTTTGGCTCACAATAACTGATGAAAATAACTGAACAAAAAACTGAAGTGTGAACAAGGCCTTAGTGTCTTCAAATGGTAAATCCAAAATAATTCTTCTTCAATAAGAATTGTCGGTCTCCCTCCTCTTCGAGGGAGGGGCACATGATTAATAATGGTAAAATGGACCTAAATGTTTAATCACTTCAAGACTAGGCCTAATTTTGTAAATCTGACATGTGTCACTTCATGTGGTAATAACTTTGGAACTCTTTTACTTATCCAAGCCATTCAGAGATTGTTTTCTTATGACACATTGTACTTCATGTCAATGGTAAATGTGAGTCAATATGTTTTACCTTTATTTATAAAAAAAATCAAAATTTACTGAAAATTTTGAAAAAAAAATCACAATTTTTTAAATATGAATTTCTCTGCTTTTAAGTTGCATAGGGATATCTAATAAAATTGTTATTAATTAACATTCACCATATGCCCACTTTATGTTGGCATAATTTTGGAAATGTAATTTTATTTTTTTAGGACGTTAGAAGGCTTTAGATGTAATTTTTAAGATTTTCAAGAAAATTTCCAATAGTTAATTTTAAAGGACCTTTGCAGTTCTAAAGTGACTTTGAGGGGCTTAAATAATAGAAACCTCCCATAAATCAACATATTTTAGAAACTACAGCCCCCAATGTAATCAAAACTGATTTTACAAAGTTTGTTAACCCTTTAGATTTCCCACAAGAATTAAAACAGAAGGAAGGTGACATTTAAAATATATATATTTTTTCGCCGATTTTCAATTTTTAATTCATGTTTCCCATAAGATAGCAAGGGTAAACAGCAAATCAAACCTGAATATTTATTTTCCTGATTCTAAAGTTTGCAAAAATACCCTATATGTACTTGTAAACTGCTCTGTGACCGGCAGTAATTAGAGGGAGATAGTACAAGCATTTGTGATCGCTTTGACAGCTTGTCAGAGTGATCAAAAGCCTGGAGACTAGGAAAAAAGGTCTCAGGTTAAAGCTCCATGTTCTTGGCTGTCAGGAGGCAGCTGAGTCATGGAGCTTCTATGTACGGGTGCTGCACACAGGTGGCAAAGCTGAAGGACGTTTATAGTCAATGGGCAGACTTGAAGTGGTTAAGGACTGGTAAGTCAGACCTGAAGCCATTTGACCTTTAAAGTTGTATAATCCTTGGTTTTTACCTGGGTAGTTGCGGAATACAGATGTCTGTTTTGCATACGTACTTGATACTTACCTTTTTTTCTTTTTCAGGATGAATATGAAAATGTTTGATTAATCGGATCTGAATATGAATGATCCAGCAGTTCTGGAGTCTTGTATATTATATATGTAGTATATGTGAGTTGTATTACTTTGTAGCATTTTTCATTATTTTTATTTAGCCACTGTGTCTCTCCTATTATCTGGATGCCCTACTCTACCTATTTGGGCATTTATTACAAGTGGTCTGTTGATACTGTGTGTACTCTGTGAGTTGGGGATGGAGATGGGGGACACACAATCTGTGCCCCCTATCCTTCTTCCATCCTTTGGACTGAGGAGCTCATGGATGAGTGCCAGTGGACTCCCCCATTCTCCGGCTGAGCTATGGCCACACTATATAGTACTTATGGATCTGGTATGTTAGTCTGCATCACTCTCTATTTCTGTGTTGACTTAGAACAGTATTTAGCGCACCTGAGCCAGGATTACCCTGTGTGGTGTATGTGTGATGCATCAAGCCTGATGTGTGCCTCCAACTTTCTTATGGGCACCCCAGAGGGCACTTGCACCATTCTTTTGGTTGATCATACGGAGTGATGCCAGATTGTTTAGTATGGAATGCTCCTCATGGTGAGCCACATATGACATATTCTGTTTTTAAACTCACGCAGCTGTAATGCATATAGCTAATTATATTATTAGAACATGTTTTTTTTTTACACTTTGGTGCGATCTTTGTGTGTGTGTGTATATATATATATATATATATATATATATATATATATATACAGTATATATATAATAAAAAAATGAGACACCACTCAAAGTATGAAGTGAAAAAAGAAGGCTCCCATTATTCAGCCCTTCACAATGAGGTCTTTGTCAAGCTTCATTGTGAAGGGCTGAAACATTGCAGTAAGGGGAATAAAAGGAGCCTTGTTTATATGTATATAGATTGTTACACCACTAATCACTACTGAGGGTAGTTGTATAATACACCATATGGGAATACCAAAACTGAAGCCATCTACAATAATTACCATACAATAGTACAATAACATATTAAAATAGTGGCAAAGTGCATACCCAGAAGATGATCAAACCATAAAAATACATCTCCCTGGTGGTAATTCTAGCAGTATATAACCATACAAGGATAACTATAACAAAAAGCAAAAAAAAAGAGCAAAAAAGGATAAATATAACAAAAACGCTAAAAAAAAGAACGGCAAAAATAGATCAGATTAGCAGCTGGAAAGGAAAAATAAAAATAAAATATGTATAGACCTGACATAAAATTCAGGTATACATGCTATCTAGCTGCCCCCAGGTAAAACCCACGTATCATGAAAATGTAAACATATTACCCACTAGGGGGAACAGAAACTCTGATGGATGTTTCACCTTAGAATCTTGTGGGTTGCAATGAAAATTATTCAACATCAGTTGCAAATTAGGTTAATTAGCCACATTTACAAACTTTCAGCTGTTTGCAATAAACCCGAGGAACAATTTAAATAGCTCAACACAACTAATGTAAAACTTGTTTTCTCAAAATTCATCACAAAATGTCACTTTGATTGCTGCAGTCTCAGCATTATTCAACCCTCTGTATAGAATCCCTCATAAGGGCACACATTTGCAAATCAGGTGTTCGAGCACACCTGATGCAGCTTTATTAAGGGCTTCAATGGTTGCATCATGTAAAACACACCAAATACCCAAACTGGCTATGTTTGCATGTTGACTGTAATGTTTGCATGTTAGAAATTAGCCTACTGTAAGTAAAGAGTGGTCCAACAAGTTAAGAAATGATCATTACTAGAGATGAGCGAGCACTAAAATGCTCGGGTGCTCGTTATTAGAGTCAAATTTTTCCCGATGCTCGGGTGCTCGTTTTGAATAACGAACCCCATTAAAGTCAAAGGGAGACTCAAGTATTTTTGCAGGGGACCAAGGCTGGGTGAAAACCTGGAAACATCAGAAAATGATGGAAACACCACGGAAAAGGACAGGAAACAGCAGAGGCAGCATGCATGGATGCCTCTGAGGCTGCCTAATCCCACCATTACCCCAAATTCTCCTGCAACAGCCTGGTGGTTACCCTCATGGCAAATTGTGCTCACCCAGACCAAGAAAGGCGAGGCACATGCCCATCACATGTTAGGGAAGCACCCAACTAGGTGCAAAGAAAAATTGTTTAGAGAGAGGGCCAGTAGGTGGACCTCCGGAAAAATTGTTTGGAGAGAGGGCCTGTAGGTGGACCTCCGGAAAAATTGTTTATAGAGAAGGCCTGTAGGTGGACCTCCGGAAAAATTGTTTGGAGAGAGGGCCTGTAGGTGGACCTCCGGAAAAATTGTTTGGAGAGAGGGCCTGTAGGTGGACCTTCGGAAAAATTGTTTAGAGAGAGGGCCTGTAGGTGGACCTCCGGAAAAATTGTGGTAAAAGAGTGCCAGTTGGACCTCTAAAAAATTGTGTTTTTTGGGTCGGCGTTAGACAAAGACGACAAGGAGGAGGAAAAGTAGGAAAAGTAGAGAAGAGGAATCGGATACATAAGTAATGTTAATCTTTAGCTGCTTTCCCCCGGAGGAGAGTTGAATTCCGGTGAAATCCAGGCTTTGTTCATTTTAATAAGTGTCAGCCTGTCAGCGCTGTCAGTTGACAGGCGTGTACGCTTATCTGTGATGACGCCACCAGCTGCACTGAATACCCGCTCTGACAACACGCTAGCAGCAGGGCAGGCCAGCACCTCCAAGGCGTACATAGGCAGCCTAACATGAAGTCTGCCATGTGCGCCAGAGTCCCAACACGCAAGAATTCCCTCTCCTCACTGGCCTGACTCTCCATTTCCTCCTCCTCCTCCTCCAAGTCCTCCTCTTCAGCCCATACACGCTCAAGAGTTAAGAAGGACTGAGCACTGGTACCCTCTTCTGTCTCGCCGACATTCTCCTCCTCTTCCTCCTCATCCTCATCCCCCTCCTTCGATACGTGCTGAGAAACAGACCGGAGGGTGCTCTGGCTATCAAGCGACGTATCTTCCTCAACCGTCTCTTGTGACAATCGCAAAGCATCCGACTTCATGCTGAACAGTGAGTTTTTCAACAGGCAAAGCAGCGGGATGGTGAGGCTGATAATGGCGGCATCGCCGCTGACCATCTGTGTTTACTCCTCAAAGTTGCTCAACACCTGGCAGATATCAGACATCCACGTCCACTCCTCATTTTAGACTTGAGGAATCTGAGTGACCTGACTACCAGTTCTGGTGGAAGTTGACATCTGGCAGTCTACAATCGCTCTGCGCTGCTGGTAAACTCTGGATAACATGTTTAATGTCGAATTCCATCTTGTGGGCAGTCGGTGAGCGGGCAGTTGTCGGCGGCGCTGCGCTGCCCTGAGAGTGGCCGCATCTGTGGTCGACTTGCGGAAATGCGCACAGATGCGGCGCACCTTGGTGAGCAAATCAGACAGATTGGGGTATGTCTTGAGGAACCGCTGAACTATGAGATTGAACACGTGGGCCAGGCATGGCACATGTGTCAGTCTGCCGAGTTACAGAGCCGCCACCAGGTTACGCCCGTTGTCACACACAACCATGCCTGGCTTGAGGTTCAGTGGTGCCAGCCACAGATCGGTCTGCGCCGTGATGCCCTGTAACAGCTCTTGGGCGGTGTGCCTTTTGTCACCTAAGCTCAACAGTTTGAGCACCGCCTGCTGGCGCTTACCCACGGCACTGCTGCTGCGCCTAGAGCTACCGACTGAAGGCACCGTGCCCACGGATGGTAATTCGGAGGAGGAGGTGGATGGGTCGGAGCAGGAGGCATAGTACGTCTGAGAGACCGTGACCGAGGTAGGCCCAGCAATCCTCGGTGTGGGCAGTACATGAGCGGCCCCAGGGTCAGTCTCGGTCCTAGCCTCCACCAAGTTAACCCAATGTGCCGTCAGTGATATATAGTGTCCCGGCCCGGCAGCACTTGTCCACGTGTCCATGGTTAGGTGGACCTTCTCAGAAACAGCATTGGTCAGGGAACGGATGATGTTCTGTGACACGTGCTGGTGTGGGGATGGGACGGCACATTGGGAAAAATAGTGGCGGCTGGGGACCGAATACTGAGGGGCAGCCACCGACATGAGATTGCGAAAGGCCTCGGTCTCTACCAGCCTATAGGGCAGCATCTCCAGGCTCAGCAATTTGGAGATGTGGACGTTGAGGGCTTGGGCATGTGGGTGGGTCGGTGGAACTGTATTTCCTCTTGCGCTCCAGCGTCTGCTGTAAAGACAGCTGAATGCTGCGCTGGGACACATTGGTGGACGCTGTGGAGGATCGTGGAGGCGAAGGTGTGGTTTTCCAGCCGGAGGCGCTCATGCCAGGGTCCTGGGCAGGGGGTTGACTAGCAGAGGCAGCGAGTGACACATGGGAAGAAGCAGTGGTGTGACCCGCAGGAGGTGAACGGCCT
Source organism: Rhinella marina (assembly GCA_900303285.1). Taxonomy (NCBI): domain Eukaryota; kingdom Metazoa; phylum Chordata; class Amphibia; order Anura; family Bufonidae; genus Rhinella; species Rhinella marina. The sequence continues at coordinate 2,393 of ONZH01020680.1, read as the reverse complement.
TGGTTCCATTGAGTGGGGTGTTTAGCACTCATATGCCTGCACATGCTGGTGGTGGTTAGGCTAGTAGTGGTGGCACCCCTGCTGATCCTGGTGTGGCACAGGTTGCACACCACAGTTCGTCGGTCATCCTCACTTTCTTTAAAGAACCTCCAGACTTGCGAACATCTAGGCCTCACCACGGGAGCTTCACTACGTGAAACAGTTGCTGCTGATGCACCAGCTCTGGCCCTGCTTCTCCCTCTGGCCACACCACTGCCTCTTCCATCCTATTCTGGTGCAGCACTCGCCTCCGCCTCAGAAGCACTGTCTTCACTCGGCTTATCAACCCAGCTTGGGTCAGTCACCTCGTCATCCTCAGATTCCTCAGTCTGCTCCCCCCTCGGACTTCCTGCCGTGACAACAACTTCACCACTGTCTGACAACCGTGTCTCCTCATCTTCCGACACCTCATTACACACTTCTTCCACTAAGTCAACATTGTCATCATCATCACCCACAGACTGCAACAGTTGGAAAACTTGGGCATTGGGAAAGAGGTCAGCAGCAACCTGAGAAGTGGTTTGTGACTCTGGGAAGGGTCCAGAAAACAGTTCCTGAGAGTATGCCGGATCGCATTCCAAATTTTCCTGGGAGGGGGCAGACTGGGGGGAAGGAGGTTGAGGTGGAGGATCCAGAGGAGTGCTCCCTTGGGTAACGTGGGTGGACTGCGTGGAAGACTGACTGGTGGACAAATTACTTGAAGCATTGTCCGCAATCCACGACATCAGCTGTTCGCACTGTTGTGGTTTCAACAGTCCTCTACCACGTGTCCCTGTAAGTTCAGACATGAAGCTAGGGAGTGTAGCTCTGCGGCGTTCCCCTGCTCCCTCATCAGCAGGTACTGTCTCACCCTGCCCAGGACCACGGCCTCTGCCCCCTGCAGTAAGTGAATGCCCACGCCCTCGTCCTCGACCCTTAGCCCTGGGGTTCAACATTTTCTGTATATGTGTATTATATGTACAAAAAAAAAAAAAATGGGCCTGCTGTACTAAAACCCACAAACTTGTTCTATCTTTAGAAGAAAATATATAGGTGGATAAGTTAGAGAAAAATTACTTATGTTATTACGTACTGTGCAGTATGGAGCAATTACACGGAAACTATTAGATTAGGCAGACTTGGTCTGCTTAAGTGCAACCCAGACAAATGTTGCACAGAGATTTTTGTAATGTAGCTGTATCAGTGAGAGCAAAAGACCTTTTTTAATTAAGTGACGTACAGAATGTGTCACTTGGACAGAAAATACGGATTGTGCTTTGTATATAGGTGGATAAGTTAGAGCTAAATTACTAATGTTATTACGTACCGTGCAGTATAGAGCAATTACACGGAAACTATTAGATTAGGCAGACTTGGTCTGCTTAAGTGCAACCCAGACAAATGTTGCACAGAGATTTTTGTAATGTAGCTGTATCAGTGAGAGCAAAAGACCTTTTTTAATTAAGTGACGTACAGAATGTGTCACTTGGACAGAAAATACGGATTGTGCTTTGTATATAGGTGGATAAGTTAGAGCTAAATTACTTATGTTATTACGTACCGTGCAGTATAGAGCAATTACACGGAAACTATTAGATTAGGCAGACTTGGTCTGCTTAAGTGCAACCCAGACAAATGTTGCACAGAGATTTTTGTAATGTAGCTGTATCAGTGAGAGCAAAAGACCTTTTTTAATTAAGTGACGTACAGAATGTGTCACTTGGACAGAAAATACGGATTGTGCTTTGTATATAGGTGGATAAGTTAGAGCTAAATTACGTATGTTATTACGTACCGTGCAGTATGAAGCAATTACACTTAAACTATTAGATTAGGCAGACTTGGTCTGCTTAATTGCAACCCAGATAAATGTCACACAGAGATTTTTGTAATGTAGCTGTAACAGTGAGAGCAAAAGACCTTTTTCAATTACATGACGTACAGAATGTGTCACCTGGACAGAAAATACGGATTGTGCTTTGTGGTGACTGGACAGCTGAACTGTGACACACAGAATGGTTCCACACAGCTGTATGAAATGGATTTGTATCACTGAGATAAAACAACAAAAAAACTTTTTTTTATATGTATATTTTTTTTTTATATATATATTTTTTTTAACGTGACGTGCAGAAAATATCAGAGAGCAAACTCAGCCACCGCTAACTGTGGCTATTTTGACTGCAACCCAGACAAATGTCGCACAGAGATTTTTCTAATGTAGCTGTATCAGTGAAAGCAAAAGACCGTATTTGATTACGTGACGTACAGTATGGGTCACCTGGACAGAAAATACGGATTGTAGTTTGTGGTGAGTGGACAGCTGAACTGTGACACACAGAATGGTTCCACACTGCTGTATGAAAATGGATTTG
>ONZH01020679.1:0-95105 GCA_900303285.1 Rhinella marina | reverse complement strand
GCGTCCTTAAAGAATCGCTCATCGCAATAAGGGAGAAAGCATTGCACGCAGAGGAGACGGGGGTAGGAGGAGACGCAACGGAGCTACACAGTCAGACCACACTTTTGTCTGCTTCACGGTGGCAGTTGTAGGAGGAGGAGGAGGATGAGGAGGAGGACGACGTGGAGGTGGCTGTGGAAGAGGAGGAGGATGCTGGCGGCGACGGTAGCAGTCAGGCTGTGTGCGTCCCATTGGTTCAGCGCGGATGGGGCGGAGAGGAGGCGGAAGAGGAAGAGGAGGAAATGGCAAGTGATCCTTCTGGTGGGGGGCAGTGAGGTCATGCCTATTCAGAGTCTGGCACACATGGCTGACTTCATGCTGGGCTGCTTTTTCCCGGGACAACACGTGTTGTCCGGATAGTGGAGAACAAACTGTACTGGGTCTTCGCACTCCTGGACCCCCGGTATAAAGATAACGTCTCCTCTTTTTATTCCGGTAGAGGAGAGGACGAATCGATTGCTGGAATACCAGAGGGAACTCGTGCAGAACATGATGGAGATTTTCCCACCCACCATCGCTGGCGGCAGAGAGGAGAGGGTCTCCCAGAGTCCCACAACATCCATCAGGCCCACAGCCACCAGGGGAACACTCTCCAAGGTGTGGGACACGTTCATGGCACCCCCCTCGTGCAACTTCCATCACTGCGGGGCCCGCTATCAGCAGGAGGGACAAGTATCGGCGGATGTTGCGGGAGTACCTGGCAGACCGTACCCCTGTCCTCCCCGATCCCTCGGCGTCCTACACTTACTGGGTCTCCAAGTTGGACACGTGGCTGGAACTGTCCCTGTACGCCTTGGAGGTGCTTGCCTGCCCTGCCGCCAGCGTGCTATCAGAAAGGGTGTTCAGCGCAGCCGGGGGCATTATAACCGACAAGCGCAGCCGCCTGTCAACCGACAGTGCGGACAGGCTGACGCTAATCAAAATGAACAGCAAGTGGATTGACCCGGACTTTGCTTCTCCAACCGTGGAAAGCAGCCAAAAGTGAAGTGCCATCTGTATGAAGTGCCATTTCCTCCTCCACCTCCTCCTCCTCCTCCTTAACCGCCGTAGAATTGCTCCGTAAATAAGAAAAATTTATATATTTATGGCTCACCTCTTGGGCCTCCACAAAATGTTTAAGAGGTCTCACCTCTTGGCCTCCATATAATTTTTAAGAGGTCTCACCTCTTGGGCCTCCACATAATTTTTAAGAGGTCTCACCTTCTTGGGCCTGCACAAATGTTTAAGAGGTCTCACCTCTTGGGCCTCCACATAATTTTTAAGAGGTCTCACCTCTTGGCCTCCACATAATTTTTAAGAGGTCTCACCTCTTGGGCCTGCCACAAAATGTTAAGAGGTCTCACCTCTTGGGCCTCCCACATAATTTTTAAGAGGTCTCACCTCTTGGGCCTCCACATAATTTTAACAGGTCTCACCTCTTGGGCCTCCACATAATTTTTAAACAGGTCTCACCTCTTGGGCCTCCACATAATTTTCTGAAAGAGGTCTCACCTCTTGGGCCTGCACAAAACTGTTTAAGAGGTCTCACCTCTTGGGCCTTGCACAAAATGTTTAAGAGGTCCTTGGCCACAAATCTTTAAGAGGTCTCACTTTGGGCCTCCACATAATTTTTAAGAGGTCTCACCTCTTGGGCCTCCACATAATTTTTAAGAGGTCTCACCTCTTGGGCCTGCACAAAATCTTTAAGAGGTCTCACCTCTTGGGCCTCCACAAAATCTTTAAGAGGTCTCACCTCTTGGGCCTCCACATAATTTTTAAGAGGTCTCACCTCTTGGGCCTCCACATAATTTTTAAGAGGTCTCACCTCTTGGGCCTCCACATAATCTTTAAGAGGTTTCACCTCTTGGCCTCCACAAAATGTTTAAGAGGTCTCACCTCTTGGGCCTCCACATAATTTTTAAGAGGTCTCACCTCTTGGGCCTCCACATAATTTTTAACAGGTCTCACCTCTTGGGCCTCCACATAATTTTAAAGAGGTCTCACCTCTTGGGCCTGCACAAAACTGTTTAAGAGGTCTCACCTCTTGGGCCTGCACAAAATGTTTTAAGAGGTCTCACCTCTTGGGCCTCCACAAAATCTTTAAGAGGTCTCACCTCTTGGGCCTCCACAAAATCTTTAAGAGGTCTCACCTCTTGGGCCTCCACATAATTTTTTAACAGGTCTCACCTCTTGGGCCTCCACATAATTTTAAAGAGGTCTCACCTCTTGGGCCTCCACAAAATCTTTAAGAGGTCTCACCTCTTGGGCCTCCATAAAATCTTTAAGAGGTCTCACCTCTTGGGCCTCCACAAAATCTTTAAGAGGTCTCACCTATTGGCCTCCACATAATTTAAAGAGGTCTCACCTCTTGGGCCTCCACAAAATCTTTAAGAGGTCTCACCTCGTGGCCTCCACATAATTTTAAAGAGGTCTCACCTCTTGGGCCTCCACAAAATCTTTAAGAGGTCTTCACCTCTTGGGCCTCCACAAAATCTTTAAGAGGTCTCACCTCTTGGGCCTGCCACAAAATCTTTAAGAGGTCTCACCTCTTGGGCCTCCACAAAATCTTTAAGAGGTCTCACCTCTTGGGCCTCCACAAAACTGTTTAGAGGTCTCACCTCTTGGGCCTGCCACAAAATGTTTAAGAGGTCTCACCTCTTGGGCCTCCACAAAATCTTTAAGAGGTCTCACCTCTTGGGCCTCCACAAAATCTTTAAGAGGTCTCACCTCTTGGGCCTCCACATAATTTTTAACAGGTCTCACCTCTTGGGCCTCCACATAATTTTAAAGAGGTCTCACCTCTTGGGCCTCCACAAAATCTTTAAAGAGGTCTCACCTCTTGGGCCTCCATAAAATCTTTAAGAGGTCTCACCTTGGGCTCCAAAATCTTAGAGGTCTCATCTCTTGGGCCTCCACAAAATCTTTAAGAGGTCTCACCTCTTGGGCCTCCACAAAATCTTAAGAGGTCTCACCTCTTGGGCCTCCACAAAATCTTTAAGAGGTCTCACCTCTTGGGCCTCCACAAAATCTTTAAGAGGTCTCACCTCTTGGGCCTCCACATAATTTTTAACAGGTCTCACCTCTTGGGCCTCCACATAATTTTAAGAGGTCTCACCTCTTGGGCCTCCACAAAATCTTTAAGAGGTCTCACCTCTTGGGCCTCCATAAAATCTTTAAGAGGTCTCACCTCTTGGGCCTCCACAAAATCTTTAAGAGGTCTCACCTCTTGGGCCTCCACATAATTTTAAAGAGGTCTCACCTCTTGGGCTCCACAAAATCTTTAAGAGGTCTCACCTCTTGGGCCTCACAAAATCTTTAAGAGGTCTCACCTCTTGGGCCTCCACAAAATCTTTAAGAGGTCTCACCTCTTGGGCCTCCACAAAATGTTTAAGAGGTCTCACCTCTTGGGCCTCCACAAAATGTTTAAGAGGTCTCACCTCTTGGGCCTCCACAAAATGTTTAAGAGGTGTCACCTCTTGGGCCTCCACATAATTTTAACAGGTCTCACCTCTTGGCCTCCACATAATTTTAAAGAGGTCTCACCTCTTGGGCCTCCACAAAATCTTTAAGAGGTCTCACCTCTTGGGCCTCCACAAAATCTTTAAGAGGTCTCACCTCTTGGGCCTCCACAAAAATCTTTAAGAGGTCTCACCTCTTGGGCCTCCACAAAATCTTTAAGAGGTCTCACCTCTTGGGCCTACAAACAATTTTTAAGAGGTCTCACCTCTTTAGCCTCCACACAATTTTAACGGGTCTCACCTCTTGGGCCTCCACATCATTTTTAAGAGGTCTCACCTCTTGGGCCTCCACAAAATGTTTAAGAGGTCTCACCTCTTGGGCCTCCACATAATTTTTAAGAGATCTCACCTCTTGGGGCCTCCACATAATTTTTAAGAGGTCTCAGCTCTTGGGCCTCCACATAATTTTTAAGAAGTCTCACCTCTTTAGCCTCCACACAATTTTTAAGACGTCTCACCTCTTGGGCCTCCACAAAATTTTCCATGAGCCTCTGGCCAGCCCACGGCCTCTTCCTGCCTTTTGCGGTCCTACGCATCCCTCCACATCCCCACTGCTTTACCTGCTAGACATGACACTGGGCCAGGTCGGGTCACTGATATCTCTAGCGCCAACAATTTGGGCATTTTAAGGCTTCTGCATGTGTTTGAGTTGTTTTTACATTTTAAAGAAGACATGTCTGACCACATTTCACACACACACACAATGACAATTAGGGGTGGGGTCTATTTGCTTTCCCCCTTGCCTATGCCATCTGTGGTTGTCATAGGCAACGTGATTTTAAGGGGTGCAGAATTTCATCTTCTTTTTTGTCTAGTTTGGCTTGGGGTCCATGGCAATGTAGAGGAAAGAAGGTTTCCTTGTATGGTCTCACTTTACAGAGAGGTTAGATTGTCTTTGGAGTTTATTGTTGAGAGGCTGTGATAGTGGCGTAATAGTGCGACTTGGGCGCGTTATATGCACCCAGACATGCTTCCCCTGCTGTCCCAGTTGCATTCCAGCAGTGTTGGCATCCTTTTCTGAGGTTTCAGGGTGGACTTGGTGACCTCCAAGTGGTCGAATTGAGATTTCCAAGTGGCGAGCATTTTTTTCCCATAGACTTTAATGGGATTCGATATTCGGTCGAATAGTCGAATTTCGCGGTCTATTCGAATCGAATTTCGAACTTTCGAATATTTCACTACTCGCTCATCTCTATTTCACCACCATCTAGGCCTTGCAGCTGTGGGGAGCTTTTTAGCAACCAGAGACACCAGACTAGGCCCACATAACCAACTGGTATTGGATCTCCTTGACTTCAATCTCACCAGAAACTATTTCACCTTTAATGGCCGCTACCACCACCAGCTCAGAGGTACCGCGATGGGGGGCCCATGCGCACCGGCCATCCCTTTCCATTACGTCAAAGGATACCCAAGGGCCAATATATTAGATCGCGCCGTAATTGTTCCACCATGCATCATTTTAAAAAAACAGGCCGATGACCTAAGAACTAGATTTAGCGATAGAAGTTATCCTGATGGAATACTCCGTATGGCCTTTGAATTGACCTGCCAACTAAAAAGGGAATCCCTTTTAACCCCTAAGAGAAGAGAGGGAGATAGTAAATCTAATATCCGTATAATAGGAACCTATGACAATGCACATATGGAAATAAGACGCATAATCTGTAAGTACTGGGGGATCCTATATACGGACCCCGATTTACAGGAAGTGATTGGCCCAACTCCCCAGATTACATATAGGAAAGGGATGAGCCTTACAGATAGACTCATAAAGAGCTACTTTAAATCCCCAGATAAGCCGGGAAACTGGTTGAACAGACGTCCGATAGGAATGTTTAGATGTGGCAGATGTCTAGAGTGTGACCAAATCAAGCCTGCGAAATCATTCAAAAGCTCACATACAGGACAGAAATACACCATCCGTGACTTCATAAATTGTCAAACTACCGGGGTGGTGTGCTTGGCACAATGCACCTGTCCATTGGATTACGTAGGTAAGACAAAAAGAGAATTGAGACGTTGTGTTAGGGATCATGTGAACGACATACTGAATAATAAGGACACCTCAGTAGCCAGATATATCAATCAGATAAACAAAGGGGACATCACGTCCATCAAGTTCACTGGCATTCAACGTATTCCACAACCCCAATGCGGTGGAGATTGGGACAATAAAATATTAAGGATAGAATCCAGATGGATCTTTAACTTAAAAGCTGTTACACCAAATAGCCTTAATGAGTATCTATCCTTTAAACCATTTTTGTCATGTCAGTGAAAGGTTTAGTGATTGGTCCCTGAAAATGTGATATAAGATGCCCTTTTGTCACATAACAGTATCTGTGCATACAAATCATTCCACTTGTACTGTTGGGTAAGACCCAGCTCTGTTATGTGTATTGTTTGTAATTCAACTTTATATTGTTGGAGATATGAAAATGTTTTTTTTACTTTTGTAGCCCTCATGTAAGTGACCAGACATTACAGAATCTCACAAGTTATGGAAAAACTGTAGCTCACTCTGCTATGTTGTTTCTGTCTAGGAGCTGCCCTCTCAGCTGTTTTCTTACTCCCAAACTGGCTGGAGGAGGTTTTGGGTGTGGCCCTTTCTGAGATGGGAATACCCCTTCAACCCCTTTCTGCATTTGGTGACAGCCTTAGTAGCACAATGCTCCATGGATACCAATCCACAACCTTAGTGAACCTAGAGATTAGGAAATTCTGAAATATCCTTCCATTACCAGAAGTGATCTTATAATGCTCTGTTAGGTAGCTTGTTCCTTGTTACCTTTCCTATAGCCTTCCAGCAGCCACAGGATAAAATATCAGTTGTCCAGTTTGGACCTCTACCCATGTGAAAAGGGAGTTCCACAATGATGCTGCTGGGACCTCCTCTCCAACCATCCACCATTATCACAATGTTTCAACGGGCAGCACGGTGGTTAGTACTGGTGCATTGCTGGAGTCCTGGGTTCGAATGCGACTAAGGACAACATGTGCATGGAGTTTGTATGTTCTCCCCGTGTTTGTGTGGTTTCCTCCCACACTCCAAAGACATACTGATAGGGAATTTATATTGTGATCCCCATTGGGGACAGCTTGATGTTAAAGCTCTGAGGAATATAGTAACATAAAATGAATAAAAGTGTGTCATTGGTATACTGTCCAGATTAGGGCTCTTCATAGGAAGAGTACCTGTATAGCTCTAGCTAATAAGGAATGGTCCTGGGTGCAGCCCGCCTATTTATTACATGCACCCAAATGCCCTAAGGGTGTACCTGCACAGAATCCCGATTACATATTGTTTTTCCATGTGGATTCCCAATGCGGAATAACATATTAGAGTACCAGAAAAGTGTATCAGACAATCCTCATGTTCCTTATTGCAGATTTCCAAATTGGCAGCATGTCAATTATGGTTGCAGTTTTAGCGTCGGATTTCACCCTTTTCTAATGAAGGGTGAGATCTGCGGCAAAACTGCATCTAATCTGCACCAAAAAGGCAATTTAAAAATTCTGTTTGGTTGCAAAAACACATAGAAATCCATATGGATTTTCTGCATGTTTACCCACACTCGTATGCAGGTGGCCTAACAAAGGAGGTCTTTGAAGGCTGACGAATAGGGCAGTAGGGACACTGAATATTCCATAAGGGTACAGCCCCACTGTCCGTTTCCTGATTTAGCTTTTGAATCCAAAAATAGTAGTGGATCATAAAAGAAATGAAAGTATAAAGGACAGATACTTCTCCTCTTTTTTGAATTCACTCCTGGTTTTGGCTTCCAAAACTGCATTCAGAAACCCCGACTGTGTGGCCGTACCCTAATGGCATTGCTCCTACTTATTTCTATCAATACAGGAGTAGAACCATATGTAAGGGAGTGCCTGCATACCGGCCACCTTAATAGTTCAACTTTTTTAATATATATTTTTTAATTTTCATTGATTTGTTTCACGTGTCTTGAGAAAAACGTTGTCTATCACACGTGTTTGGGGTATTAAAGTGTCTTTCTTTGATTCTATCCAAAACCTCTTCCTGATCATTAATCATGAAATGTTGCACAAGTGTGGGCTTTACTTAGTTTGCACTTTGTCATAACATGCTGGCAGTGAAAACATTTAAGCTTTTTTTGCTGTGATTGTAGGAAGTCGTAAACAGTGAGTCACTTTCTGTAGACGGGATGAGGCACCAGGTACGGTATATAAAGGGCTTACTCCGCACTGAGAGACTCACAGAACAGGAGAAAGTCCTAAAGTCACATAGACCTAAGGAGATCAAGCAATGAAGAAATTACTTCTCGTCTTGCTACTTTCTGTAGCTTACACCTCGGCTTTCCCTGCAGAACCTCCAAAAGGTGACGAGGTGAACGATGCCAAATTTGCAGAAGTAAGTATTACATGCCGGGTGTTATACTATAACCCCTTATTGTCTTTTATATAGTATTTGTGGAAGTTTATGTTCTTGCTCTTATTACCGTTATATCACTAGTGGTAAAATCCAGCACAAGGTTTACATCACAGGTGAAGGAGTGTAGACACTTTACAGATTCAGGTAGTTTCTTTAAGATCTCAAATATGATGGTGTGTACTAAGGTTGATTAGTGGATCAAAAAGTGCAGTATGTGCCATTTACTCAATGTACAACAAGTTGATTTCCTTCAACCTATATAGTTTTTTGGATGGAATTTTTTATTATATGTTCATATTCTTTTAATGCTTTACCATTATTTCATCTATAGGAATATTTGAAGAAATATTATAATCTTCAGACCAATGTACGACAGTCAAGAAAAAAAGGCGAAAGTCCATTAACCCAAAAAATCAAGGAAATGCAGCAATTTCTTGGTCTAAAAGTGACAGGAAAACTTGACTCAGACACCATGGAAGTTATGCACCAACCAAGATGTGGGTTTGTTGATGCGGGTGAATTCAACATATTCCCTGGCAACAAAGGATGGAACAAGAAAGACCTAACATACAGGTAAAAGTGAAGTATTTTGAGGTTTTCTTATGGTCACGCCATCCTATTTATAGTCCAGCATCAATAATCTAATGATCTCAATCTTCTCCTTTCTAGAATATTGAATTACACACCCGACATGCTCCAATCTGAAGTAGACTACGCCATCCAGAGAGCATTTAAGGTTTGGAGTGATGTCACGCCTTTGACTTTTACACGGATCTATAGTGGAGTTTCTGACATTGAGATTTCCTTTGCTGCCGAAGGTAGGATCCCAAATATGTTTTTTATCACAGTGTGGACTCTCAAAATATGGAATCATATAGTAAGATGTGATTATTGTCTCCCACAGTCCATAACGACTATTACCCATTTGATGGCCCACATGGGACACTTGCTCATGCTTTTGCCCCCTCCAGTGGAATTGGTGGAGATGCCCACTTTGATGAAGATGAAACATGGACAAGTGGTTCTAATGGTAGGTCACTGTTTTCTTTCTTATGTAAGCAAGTTCACTGAATGTGCTCCAAATTCAGATGTAATGATAAGGAAGGAGTTACTAATTTGCAAACTTGATTTTCCCCTCTCCCGTGCCCAACTGAATGGTTGCTAAGGTGACAGTGCCTAACAACCAGGTTTTTTCTATCGGGATGTTGTCAGTGGTCATCTCTGTACAGTAGCAAGCACTTGTACTAATTAGCAATACTAATCAGATTTTTCACCACCTCAGTTACTTATTTTAGTACAAATAAGCGAATCCACATTCTCATGCGTGAAATCTCTTTCTTTACAGGTTATAACTTGTTCATTGTGGCTGCTCACGAGTTTGGCCATTCCCTTGGTCTTTTTCACTCCAGTGATCCCAGTGCTCTGATGTATCCCACCTACCATTTTACTGAACCTAGCGAATTCCGTCTTCCTGAAGATGACGTCAATGGGATCCAATCACTCTATGGTAAGAAACATAGAAGGCAGCTATCTCTAGTATGCACTGCCAGCCTTATGTTACATGGTGCTCTGTGCAGTACCCTCTTTTGTCCTCCAGTATATTGTAAAATATTACTCCAATATACCAGCAGTGCATAATTATGTGTGTCATACACTATGAACATACCTGTACTGGAAGCTTTCCTGGCATATACACAAACATGCTCAAAACACATGACATAACCAGAGGGTTGGTGGTCTAGACTCAAGGGTAAAAACTTGTGGCAAAACCTTCAGCAGAGACGTAGGTCTCACACTCCTGGATGGTTCTACTGGTATATATTGAAGACATTTGAGAAGTAGGTCCGGGACTAAAAAAGTGCATTTAACACACCCCTAAGAGAGGGACATAGAGATCTTATTGTCCCGAACAGAGTCAGACTAGTCTACCACAGTTATATTGGATCATTTGGCATGCCCAGCCTTTGACACATCTTTGGGGCAGGGGCAAAGAACACCCTTCTAAAACTGAACCTAGAAAAAGCCCTGCATGAGCAACAATCTAGCAACTTCTCAAATTTCATGGTGGTTCTTCATAAAGACCACAGAAAAGCAGTAAGGGACAACTCAATTAACAATGTCCATTTTATAACCTATATCGTTATATTAATACAGGAGCAAGAACAGCCCCCGAAGAGCCAACTGTCCCAGAAATACCAAATGACCCAAGCACCCCATCCACCTGTCTGCCAAACATCACCTTTGATGCTGTGACAACTCTGCGTGGAGAAATCCTATTCTTTAAAGAGAAGTAAGTGATGCATTCATTGAAATAGTTTAATTTAGCCACTTAAATACTGGCATGTTGATAAAGAGAATAGTCCCATTGTATATGCAATGCTTCAATGTATGTTCCTATCTCACAGATCCTTCTGGCGTCAAATTTCCCAAAATTCTGAAGTTGAGCATCATTTAATCAGCACTTTCTGGCCAACTCTACCAAATCACATTCAGGCCGCTTATGAGGTCCAGGACAGGGACCAAGTTCTTGTCTTCAAAGGTATTCCTCATTTTATAGTTACTTAGTTTTTTACGATTATTTGATAGCAATAGATGTATATGATCAATAAATGTATGGTAAGTGGAAAGACAGGAAATTATAATAAGTAGATGTTAAGAAACAGATAGATAGATAGATAGATAGATAGATAGATAGATAGATAGATAGATAGATTTATATATATTTATTCCATTTATGTTTTTCCTAGGTGCAAAATACTGGGTCATTAGTGGATATGAAGTCACACAAGATTCTCCTAAGAGCATTTACGATTTGGGTTTCCCACGGACTGTGAGAAGAGTTGATGCTGCTGTCTATGATGACAACTCCAGCAAAACCTATTTCTTTGTGGATGATAAATATTGGAGGTAACCAATTATAATAACAATTCATTTACAATTAAAACAAAATATTAGAATTTGAATTAGAATAAATTTTGAAGTTCCTAACTCCAAATTCTTTCTGCAGTTATGATGAGCAAAAACAGAGCATGGATAGCGGGTTCCCTAAAAAAATTGTAGACAACTTTCCTGGTCTAACCAAGATCCGTGCAGCTTTCCAGAAAGATGGTAAGACAAAAAATATATATTTTTTAATTTTATCCTAAATTATCATCATATTAACATATACATAGTAATATGAGTAATAAACTTGCCTTACAAATAAGGTTAGAGATGTAGTTCTAATTATATGTATGTTACCACGAATAAGCATTTAAAGGGGATTTCCAGGAGTTTCATGATAGGTCATCCATATCAGATCGGCGGGGTCTGACTTCCGGCTGTTTTTGGGAGATGATGTGCACCAGAATCAGGCTCCTCAACACTACAGCTCACTGCCTGGTTACTGCACCAATACTGCAATTAATTTATCAATATTAAACTCCTGGGAAACCACTTTAAGTTTTTAATTAAAGGGGTTCTCTAATGAAGGCAATCCCTTTGTAAATGTCCTATTACGGCATACGAATGTCATAGGGGTAATCCACTATTAGTTAGAACTGAGAGCTGCTCATAGAAAATGCACTTGGCCCATCCATAACATTGGGCTACCGCAGGTGAAATATATGACTGGCTGCACCACTTATTATTGGGGGGAAGCTTCAATTTTGAGATCACTCCCAATTTTCACTACACCAAAGTAGAAAGCATAAGAGAGGGACATAACAGACGCCTCATCATCCGATAAGACAGAAGGTGTATTTTCAGGCTCTCATGAAGCTACGATACAGTTATTGAAAATAAATGTGCCCTAAGGGAGCTTAGCTACAAAGAAAAGATAGCACCTTAGGGTTGCTAGAGTACTAAATGAAATAACCGATGCATTTGAATAGGTATTTCTTTAAGCATGCGTTAAATTATTTATAATTAATTTCATTTTTTTTATGTTCAGGATTTCTGTACTTCTTTGATGGACATCGCCAGTACGAATTCAACTCCGCCAAGAGGAGAGTCACCCGTCTACTAAAGAATAACAGCTGGATAAAATGTGGCAACAAGGCCAGCAACCTGAAAAAAAGAAATTAGATATTAAATTATTTTTTACATTGAATTTTTTATTTAAGTTTTTTACCTGATCTAAGTGCTAATATTTTATATAGCACTTGTTTAAAAATGAAAGTGTATTTTAATATTTATTTACTGTTATTTTTTATAATGTGTGGAATACATTAAAAATGTTTTGTATTCAGCTACGTCATCTGGTGTTCAGTTATTGGGATTCTAAACGTAAAAAAAAAAGAATGGCTTTGATTGAGATGGGGACTTTACGTGGGATGTCACATACTCTAGGCTTACTCTTTCTTGGTCTCCATTGCAGACAGATCGCTGAAGGTGGCTTCTGCTGTCTTCCAGTCAAAGATAAAACCCAAGCACCAGAGATGTAATTACAGGAGGTGCAGAGGTGGCAGTGGCAGTCTCACAATAAGAATAAGTACAGGAACGTTTTTGGAAGTGAATGGCCACAGCTTCTATAACTAGTCCAGTCACAGTAGAAGTCAGGTGAAGTGATAGGCAAGAACTTTTTGATACAAGAATATAGTGAGATCCATCAGCTAACCTGGGTCACATTATAGGGAGGGCACAAATCGCACATTCTTAGGGGGTCAACTTTACATTGAAGGCCTAGCAGACAGGCACTAATAGGTAATGCATACACTGAGAACATCTGGAAAACCCCATCTCATAGTTGAATTTGGATCCTTGGATGGCTTTTCAGCAATCCGACGTAGCTGAAAAGCGGTGGGGAGGCATACACATGGCTCTTTCTTTTGAAGATTAATGGACTGACAGTTTTGGCTACTCTATCTACCTAACCTTCAGTGGAAAGGGTCATGTGTATGCACGGCTAGCACTTAGCTATGTGGGTGCTATAGACGTCACGTGCAGTTGGGGTTCCAGAGGTGTTAGGTGGGACCTCACCAAATGTTTTGTAAACCATCTTCAGTACACAGTACATGGTGGGCATTAAAGATGGGGTTTCCTTAGCAAAGCTTATATAGAGCATTACTAAGGTTCAAATTCATAGACACATTTTAATAAAACTGATCAAAATCACTTAATAAAGTGTATTACAAAAAATATTCCTTCTAACCACTTAACCGACACATAAAAAAATGTTTCATGTGACAGTTACACTTCAAGGACCCTACCTTATTTGCCCCCTAGTGGGTAAACGGAGGGGCAGGAAGCATCCTGAGAATGGACATATAATTGAATTCAGGATGGTACCTGTGGCCGCCGGGTACATAAGTACCTAAAGCTTTCAGAGTTCATTAATACTGGGAGTGTCAGGTCACTATGTGCCTGGCCAGCCGCTGTGAGGAGGGCGTGGATGGTGCCCTGGGCATTAACTCATAAGGAAGTTTCTCAGTAACGGTCTATTGCCAGTCCACCCCTGGCCACAATCTCTGCTTGGTACAAAGGTTCCTTGGCAAAAAAATTATGACAAAGGAAATGTAGCAATAAGGGTTCAGTTTCCCTGCAGAGCAACCATAGGGCAAAATAAAGCGGTCTTTTAAGATTTTTATATTGATAGCCTATCCTGAAGATACAATTCATTTGAATGAGAACATTGCTGCAGTAACCAGCTCCATTCACTACAGAATGGATGGAGCTGATTGGCGGGCTAATAAAATAAAACTTAAGCAACTTTGCAAATAGTTTTACTTGAAAATGTCCTACTTTGAGCATGCAGCTCCTATACTTACCACTGTCTCCCCATAGTAACAGGCTACAAAAATCCGTGTAGTTTGTGCCAAAAGTCTGCTCTCATTTATTTGTGTCCTACATCCTGATACCAAACATTTGCTAGATTAGCAAGCAGTAGTGAAAGGGAAGATGACTGCAGAATCAGACTAAACTCTTGCCTCTTAACTATATAATCTACAAAATATACTGTAAGTCCCAAGATGCCCATTCTATACCATAGGTGCTGGGTTGGACTAATTTATATTAGGACAGGAGGGTTCACCCGTGACTACCAGTTCTGACACCATAATGAGGATCAGCAACAGCAGGGTTCATAAGGTTCAATTTATATAACTCCAGGTGTAAGTCACTTGAGTTATCATTTTTTTGGCTTAATACACTAATATGTTATCAGCTTCTCCTTCTTATATAACCTGTGTGTGCTCAGAAATAGCAGTGTATACAATATACGTATTAAATATTGAACAGCAGATTGGCATGCTCAAAGTAGCCTATGCAACACTACACAGGTGATCCTGCCTTCAGAGGAGAACGCCCCCCTGGGTGAATTAGTGGAGTCCATGTAACAATATAACCCCCCTCCCCCATTCCAGAAGACAGAATAAGTACAGGGTGCTCTTAAAATTTAGAGTCTGTCTCAATTGTAGCCTACATGGCAATTATTATAATTACAGAGGTGAGAAAAGAAGACAGGGTCACTGTCTGGGACCACCACCAGTAAACTCTAAATCTGCAACCTGTCTTTACCACTCAAGTTAGAAGAAGTAGATCTAAGACTACCCCTAGGTGTTCATCAGAGCCAGCCACAAGGCCACTTGAACTGAGCTACCAGGGATCCAGGTTACGTCTATGTAGTAAGGCAGCACAAAAAAGGTGCAAGTTCACAGGTAGCAGACCTATCAGATGCCAAGGAGTAGCAGGAGAGTAGAACAAGCCAGAGTCAAAGCCAGAACAATTAGTAAAAGCCAAAAGAGTAGACATGAGGTTAATCCAGAAAAAAGCCAAGGAGTCAAGCCATGAGAATCAGTAGAAGCAAAAACAGTAGACAAGGGGTAAATCCTGAAACAAGCCAAGGTCAATACATCGGGAAGTCCAACTGAAATGCAGCACTGTTCTGAGTGCAAAGAAAAAACAGGAGTCAGAAATCCAAAAATCTCAAGCACTGGCAAGTAGTAAGTCCCTGACTTAAACCCCCCAACTAGTCCTGAATTTAATGCTGAGCCAAGGAGCTGATTACCTGGCATCCAGACTCACTGATAGGCCAACCAGTTGGAGTTTGGCTGGTTGGCATAGCAATCCTCCTGGAACACCCATGCATAGAACATGAATGTGTAAGTTCCTGACAATACTATATGGATGTCCTTCTAGAAGGAAAATAGACTAGCTAGATTTAAAGGGGTTTTCCATTTACAAAAAAATTACAACAGCAGTCAACCTTACTGCATTACAGTATATGTCAGTAGCCTCAGTATTCATTTCAATGCAGTGAATACTAATGAAGCTGTGTTGGCGGAGGAGCCCTCTTCCAGCACATAGACTTTTATTAATGAAATTATTTGACAGGTCTTATAAACCTTCTGTACGTCGGGCTACCATTACACTACAGACCTGCTCTGTTGAAAGGGCTGAACTTTATTTGCTTAAAGGCTATTTTCTTAACAGGCATAACACTAAATAAATAGTATATAACTAAAAGGAAAGGAAAAAGGAAAAAAAATGCCGCCTACCATTTACCAAAAATACAATGTTCACTATATTGTATAGCTTATTATGATTACAGGGATACCAAATACTGTTTTGGGATATTTCATGCTAAGGATTAGTGTTGAGTGATGCAAAGTATTCGAAGTGGAATTCAGTCTGAAGTTTAGGAGAATCCAAATTTCATCGCAGTAACAAATCAGTTTTTCCTAAAATGGCGTCTGCATGTGTTATAAAGTGAAAATAGAAGCCAGGGAACATGAGATTACCCATAATGCCGTGCAGCCAGCCAATCCGTCATAGCCATTCATGTCACAACTCTACAAAACCCTCATCCTGTGCGGTCTCTGCCATTATCCTGTGAGCTGAGCATAGGGAGGGACGTGGCAAGCGCTCATAGGCTAGGGACAATGTAGCCAGAAACGATTAACGGGTGAGGGAGAGTGCAGGAGGACTGCAGGAAGAGTGCTGGGAGACTGCAGGGAGAGTGTAGGGAGAGTGCAAAGAGAGTGCAGGGAGACTGCAAGGAGAGTGCAGGGAGACTGAGACTGCACAGAGACCTATGCTGCTTCAGTTTTATTTATTTATTCCTACATTTAATTATTCCTACATCAGACGTATTATTCTGGTGCCAGCGTGGCAACCAATAACATCCAGTCTGCACCCCTTAGAGGGCTAGGTCTTAATGATGACCATCCTCATCTTTTGCTGGCTTCACTTCTTCCAAATCATCCTTCAAAGTCTCCATGTCCTAGAAAAGTCAACAAGATGCAGAGAGAGGAGGAGCTGGATGTTCCTGATGACTATTCTCATTGATATTAGATGATGTGGAAAAGGAGGAAAAGTAAATGGCAGAAGAAAGGCTCCCAGCTGTAGGGCAGGAGAGCGCTGGGGTTGGAGAAGTGGGTATGCCAGAGCTCATTAATATTCTGTGTTTACTGTCAAATTAGCTGCAGGAGATTGCAGGCCAGAACAGCAATAATATGCATATTGTCCCCCCCCAACCTAAGCAGCCAAACCCCATAACAGCAACAGCCCCTGTTTAAAGGTGCATTAAAGGTGTTGCGCGGCCATTAAAAATATGAAGACTGACTGATATAGGTCACATAAAAGTTAGCGGAGGGCTAATTGACCTTGTGCATCTCCACCACAGCACAGCTGCAACCTGCAGCGTGGCCGCTCCGTGTGGCCATACGTAAGACAGAGTGGCCTAGGTATACAGTAGCTGACTTATAGTGATTTGTGACAAATTAATTTGGAACAAATTGAATTTCTTGGCTAACTCCGGGGAAGTTGCTAAATCGAATTTTTCAAAACTTGGCTCATCTCTACTAAGGATGTTAGAAAAACATTAATGGTTTTTGCTTTGTTATTTTTTAGTAACAATAACTTTGCAGAATATTGTAACTTTTTCCATAAAAGAAAAAAAGCTGGAATAAAATTTTTATTTTCCTGCCATAACTTTTATTATAAACATTGTTTTACAGGTTTCAGAGAGATTTGAACGCCAGACCATCTGTATAGTGAACAGCTTCCTTACCCACTCCTCTATAGAAAAACTCTACTGTGGGGGTTTTTCTTCAGCCCCAGTCTTATATCAGCCCCCATGCCTCTTTTCTTCAGCCCCCATGCTTCAGATGGTGCCCCCAGCCTTATATGACATAAAATAAATAAAGCACTTACCTTCCCTTCTCCTGGACGCTGCCGTTCCTCGCCGCTCGCACTCTTCTCCCTCCTCCTCCGTCGGCTGTGCTGTGAACTGGCGCGCACAGCGTGAGGTCACAGAGCGCCCTCACGCTGTGCGCAGCCCTGCACAGCCGAGCGGAGGACCAGTAAGCGGTAAGTACAGAGTCTTCACCGCTTCCTTGTCCTCCGGTGCTAATGACCGCTTCCATTATGGATCTCATTAGCATTCACCCCATAAGACGCAGGGACATTTTTCCCCCATTTTGGTACTTCCTCCCTACACTCTTTCCCTAAATTCTGCTAGTCTGCAGGCAGGGGAGAGACCTCACGTGGCTCTAGTCGGAGCACTCGCCCTTAAAAGGGCGACCCTCCAGCCGCTGGAACCTGCGACCTGTCTAGTGTGATCCTTCCTCAATGCTACCAAAGCCCCAACGCTTTTCCCCTTTCATTAACGGTTCATCAGGGAGCAGTCCAGCATAGCTTATTCAAACAGCTCCTTCTCCTCATCACTGTGTCATCACCGAACCATAGGGAGACGGGAGACCCGAGGAGACGCCGCTCACTGAACCGGGTCTGCACTCCACTCCCTCCCCAAACAGGAAGTGCCGCACGGGAGGGGTCTTGCTTGTTTCCATGGGGACCTAACAGCGCGTCCGTGGCAGACTCCAATCGCATGAAGCCGCTGCAGGGAGATCGCTCTATCTGCCTTTAATTAAACCTTCTCAGGCACCTAGTAATTAATATTTGTCCCCCAGGGCTCTAATTTATCTAGCACATACTAGAACTGGTTATCAGGTGTCTGATCATGATAGCATGAACATTTTCATCTCTCCAACAAAATAATGTTGAATTACACACAATACACATAACAGCTGGGTCTTACCCAACAGTACTAGTGGAGTGAGTTGTATGTACAGATACTGTTATGTGACAAAAGGGCATCTTATAGATATATCACATTTTCAGGGGCCAATCACTTAACCTTTCACTGACATGACAAAAATGGTTTAAAGCAGTGATGCTCAACCTGCAGCCCTCCAGCTGTTGTAAAATTACAACTCCCACCATGCCCTTCTGTAGGCTGATAGCTGTAGGCTGTCCGAGGATGATGGGAGTTGTAGTTTTGCAACAGCTGGAGGGCCGCAGGTTGAGCATGCCTAGTTTAAAGAATAGATACTCATTAAGGCCATTTGGTGTAACAGCTTTTAATTTAAAGAAGAACTCCCGCAAAAAAAGTTATTCCATGTCCTGCTAGAAATGTACATGATGTAATCTGTAGTGAATGTCATTTTCTTACCAGTAGCTAAATTAGTTATATCATCCTGAAGTTTCTTATCTGTGTCATGTGACTAGGAATTAGACCCACCAACTCACACAGCACCTTATGTGTGGACAGGAAGACTAATTTTCTATGCATTCCTATGGGAGCCTCACTTTCAGTCTCATAGGAATGAATAGAGAAGTGACTGGCTTGCTGTCCTGGGTCAGTTGGAGGTCAGGGAGTTGGTCACATGACCCAGCTACAATAAGAAGAGAGGTTTTTACTCACAGAAACAGTCACTGATAAGAAAATGACAATCACTACAGATTATATCATGCACCTTTCTAACAGGTCAGAGAATAAAAATTTTTGCGGGAGTTCTTCTTTGAAGATCCATCTGGATTCTATCCTTAATATTTTATTGTCCCAATCTCCACCGCGTTGGAGTTGTGGAATACGTTGAATGCCAGTGAATTTGATGGACTTTATGTCCCCTTTGTTTATCTGATTGCTATGTCTGGCTACTAGCAATTCTCTTTTTGTCTTACCTACATAATCCAATGGACAGGTGCATTGTGCCAAGTACACCACCCCGGTAGTTTGACAATTTATGAAGTCACGGGTGGTGTATTCCTGTCCTGTATGTGAGCTTTTAAATAATTTTGTAGGCTTGATTTGGTCACACGTCCTCATCGTGATATTATTGTTCGGTCCTCTTTCATTTAAAACGTCCAGAAAAGGCAATGAGTCGTGGTCACATACTGAAGTAAATTTAAGGCCAACCTCATTATTATTAAGGACCCCCACTAATTCATTAAAGGAGTGTGCAGTCCCTCTCCACAGCAGAAAAATATCGTCGATGAATCTCAGCCAGAGGTCGATATTATTGTGCCACTGGCTGAGATCCCCAGACCACACCACATTGGCCTCCCACCAGCCCAGGAGTAAAGTTGCGTAGGCCGGTGCGCATGGGCTCCCCATCGCGGTACCCCTGAGCTGGTGATAGTAGCGGCCATTTAAGGTGAAATAGTTTCTGGTGAGATTGAAGTAAAGGAGATCCAATACCAGTTGGTTATGCGGACCTAGTCTGGTGTCTCTGGTTGCTAAAAAGCTCCCCACAGCTGCAAAGCCTAGATGGTGGTGAATAGAACTGTAGAGAGCCTCTACGTCTATAAATGCCAGGATGGTATCCTCCTCAAGAATAATACCATTAATTCTGAGAAGAAGATCAGCAGTATCTCTTATATAGGACGGGAGGGTCTCCACAAACGGCCTAATAATCCTGTCTACATACAGGCCTACATTCTAGGCCCGCATAACAAACTGGTATTGGATCTCCTAGACTGAGGAGGAGGAGCTATTGAATAAAAGACAGGTATTTGCAAGCACTTCTCTGCCACTGCTATTGCTGTTAAAGAGGCTCTGTCACCCAAATGCAACCTACAATCAGGGCTGATGCCGCTGATAGAAGTCATACCTTTGATAGTGATATAAGATGTCCAGTTTTGAAGAAACAGCAACTTTTACAAATATTTACATGAGCCTTTGGAGCACTCGGAGGCGGGGTTACGCCATCCGAGCACTGCTGAAGGTATGCCCCTCTTCATTTCTAATGCTTTAGCCTCCACTAAATAACACCCCCTTGCATTTTGAGTGATAGTGCTAGACCGGTGAGTCTAGCGTTGAGTTCCAGCGCCTGCGCACTTGTCTCCTTGCCAGCGCGTGCGCACAGGATCATTTCTTTCCCGGCCTCTGAACATGTCTTCTGCGCACACGCCGCCAGTTCTGCGGACATCTTACATCACTATCAAAGGTATGGCTTTTATCAGGGGCATCAGCTGCCTGGTAGGGTAGGTTGCATTTGGGTGACAGAGCCTCTTTAAACTGCCACTATGCTGAACTGCTCCCTGATGAACCGTTAATGAAAGGGGAAACGCGTCAGAGCTTTGGTAGCATTGAGGAAGGGTCACGCTAGACAGGTCCCAGGTTCCAGCGGCTGGGGGGTCGCCCTTGTAAGGGCGAGTGCTCCGACTACAGCCACGTGAGGTCTCTCCCCTGCCTGCAGACTAGCAGAATTTAGGGAAAGAGTGTAGGGAGGAAGTAAGCACTCGCCTAGACTACTGAACCAAAAACGGCCTCCAGCCCCATATCTAACAGGAGTAGGACCACTGTCTGAGATTGTGTATTTCACTAGCAAGTGACCCCTCTTTTTAAACTTTATTCTCATTTTTGTTTGAAGCATTTACCGAACACTTATTATTAATTGAACCAATTAAAAGTTATGTTTTAATACTACATATAGAGGGCACGCTCAGTTACTTCTAAGATATATTAATCACCACTGAGTTCCTATAGAAGGAGAATTACAGATCCTATCTACAGTTGGAGTAAGCAAGCAAGTAAAGTAATGGGTTATTATCCATGCAAATTTTCTAACTAAGCATTTTCCATATCCTGATTGGTATTACGCAATCATTCCATTGTATCCTATAATCTGTAAAGTAACATTGATCAGGTAAAGCAAACATTGTAGCTAGGAATAACAGTATTATACGCCAGCACTAATTCTCTATTAAATAGTGATTATCTGGTTGGTAATGCATCGTTTCCTCGGAACAGACAAGCCAGAACTGGTGCACTAAGAGCTCTGAGCTCTCATGAGCTCTGACCTGGTGCGCTAAGGTCATCATGAGCTCCGACCTGGTGCGCTAAGGTCATCATGAGCTCCGACCTGGTGTACTAAGGTCATCATGAGCTCCGACCTGGTGCGCTAAGGTCATCATGAGCTCCGACCTGGTGTACTAAGGTCATCATGAGCTCCGACCTGGTGTGCTAACATGCCGAGACGCGACTAGACAAAAATGACAGCACGCTGTGGACTTCTGGAGGCACAGTACGCTATTGTTAGCACGGATCCAGCAGAAAACAACCTGCCGGACCCTGCTGCCGCAAGTGTGAAAGTAGCCTTAAAGGGGTTGTGTCACTTCAGCAAATAGCATTTATCATGTACAGGAAGTTAATACAAGGCACTTACTAATGTATTTTGATTGTCCATATTGTCTTCTTTGCTGGCTGGGTGCAGCGTGGTCTGTAACCATGGAAACAAGCAGTGTATAATGTGATGGAAAAATGAATCCAGCCAGCAAAGGAGGCAATATGGATAATAACAATACATTAGTAAATGCCTTGTATTAATTTCTTCTACATGATAAATGCTATTTGCTGAAGTGACACAGCCCCTTTAAATTCCTGGATGTGATAATTAGCGGAAATGCTGTAATAAAACGTAGACTTCATCACATCCGTTAAGTGACAGATTTTAGTCTGTGTACGCTGTGTACATAATACACGAGATAAATCCATTTATAATGTGTACAGAGCAAAGCGCCGTGTCTGCGATTAGTGCCAAACCCACTTCCTATGTGAATCACCTGTCACCAGAGACATGAACGACGATACAAAAGAAAACCAAAAACGTTGCACACAAGGGGGGAGGTTTATCAAAACCGGTGCCCATAGCAACCAATCAGAGTGAGCCTTTCATTTTCCAAAGGAACTCTGAAAAAAGGTGGAATCTGATTGGTTGCTAGGGGCAACTATGTCAGTTTTCCTTTGCACCAGTTTTGATAAATCTCCCCCAAGTATTCCAAATTATAGGGTTTTTCAGAATAAGGAATCTGGGTCCTCGTTCATACAAAGCAGCCAGCAGATATAAAACAGTCAGCGCAGGGAAGGCCTCACAGATCACAGCTGATCATATGGGGCCCCAGCAGCAGCATGACCTGAGATAAACAGATTTTCAGGAACCCTTCTTAAAAAATAAAGGTGGTGTAAAAAGCAGACAACCCTTTAATACATTTCTGCCTATGGATGTAACCGAATGTCCAAATTGTGGTGTTCTTACCGCAAATAAATGTACACACAAAAGTGTGTGGTGGTATTGTATTCAGGGAGCAGAGAATATTGCGGTATTATATTCAGGGGGGCATAGTGTGTGCTGGTATTATACTGAAAAGGCACAGTGTGTAGCAGTATTATAGTTAGTGGCACAGTGTACAGCAATATTATATTCAGGGGTATAGTGTGTGATGGTATAATATTTAGTGGAACAGTGTTTGTCAGCATTATATTTAGGGGCACAGTATAGTGTGTGTTGGGTATTATATTTTGTAGCAGTATAATACCCAACACACACTATAGTGTAGCAGTATTTTATTTAGTGGTGTAGTGTGTGCTGGTATTATATTTAGTGGTACAGTGTGTAGCAGTATTATATTTAGGGGCATAGTGTGTGTAGGTATTATATTTAGTGGGACAGTGTGTAGCAGTATTATAGTTAGGGGCTTAATGTGTGTTGGTATTATATTTAGTGGCACATTGTGTAGCAGTATTATATTTAGTGGCATAGTGTCTGTTGGTATAATATTTAGTGGCACATTGTGTAGCAGTATTATATTTAGTGGCATAATGTGTGTTGGTATATTTAGTGGCACATTGTGTAGCAGTATTATATTTAGTGGCATACTGTGTGTTGGCATTATACTTAGTGGCACATTGTGTAGCAATATTATATTTAGTGGCATAATGTGTGTTGTTATTATATTTAGTGGCACATTGTGTAGCAGTATTATATTTAGTGGCATAGTGTCTGTTGGTATTATATTTAGTGGCACATTGTGTAGCAGTATTATATTTAGTGGCATAATGTGTGTTGGTATTATATTTAGTGGCACATTGTGTAGCAGTATTATATTTAGTGGCATACTGTGTGTTGGCATTATACTTAGTGGCACAGTGTGTAGCAGTATTATATTTAGCGGTACATTGTGTAGCAGTATTATATTTAGTGGCATAGTGTGTAGCAGTATTATATTTAATGGCATAATGTGTGTTGATATTACATTTAGTGCTACAGTGTGTAGCAAATGAGTTTCTAAATTCTAGGCTGGGCACACACATTAGGAACATGTAGAGCATATTACTGTTATGTTGTGTTTTTTGTGGTTTTCATTCCATGGTTTTCCAAACCACAGAATTTATAGTACGGCTTGTAATGATTAAGACAGATATAAAACATATGTATTGGACGGCTTGTAATTAGAGATGAGGTTTTAAAAAATTCAATTCGGCAGCTTTGTCGACATTCCCCTAGAAATTTGATTTGTTATAAACTAATTTGTCACAAATCGCTATAAATCAGGTATACCCAGGCCACTCTGCTTTAGGGTACAGCTACACGGAGCGGCCATGCTGTGGAGAAGAACGGTGCAGCCAATTAGCCCGCAGCTGCCTTTCATACAATAATGAAGATCGCACTGTACAGGTCAGTACTCATTGTTAATGGCCGCACGGCACCTTTAAAGCACCTTTGTTGCTGGCATAGGGTTTGGCTGGTTAGGTGGGGGCACAATATGCTGGCATACCCACTTCTCCAACCCCAGCGCTCTCCTGCCTTACAGGTGGGAGCCCTTCTTCTGCCATCTGCTTTTCCTCCTTTTCCACGTCATCTAATATTGATGAGAATATGTCATCAGGAACATCTAGCTCCTCCTCTCTCTGCATCTTGCTGACTTTTCTAGGACATGGACACTTTGAAGAATGATTTGGAAGAAGTAAAACCAGCAAAAGATGAGGATGGTCACCATTAAGACCTGGGCCCCCCTAAGGGGTGGAGCTTGGATGGTATTGCTTGGCATGCTGGCACCGGAATAATAAAAACTTCCATCTTACTGGTATTGAATTCTTCTATTAATCATTTTCATCAATACTGTCCCTAGAGCATGAGCCATTTTAGGAAAACCTGATTCGTTACCAAGAAACGCAAGGAAATTTGGATTTGTTGCTAATCGAAGTTTTCCTAAACTTCAGATTGAATTCCGCTTCCAATGCTTCGCTACACTTAACACCACTTGTAATGATCAAGGAACATTTTTAATAAAGTATTTTTATGATGTTTTTATTGAATAAAACATTAGTAACATAGTAACATAGTTTATAAGGCCGAAAAAAAGACATCTGTCCATCCAGTTCGGCCTGTTTTCCTACAAGTTGATCCAGAGGAAGGCAAAAAAAAAAACCCTGTGAGGTAGAAGCCAATTTTCCCCACTTTAGGGGGAAAAATTCCTTCCCAACTCCAATCAGGCAATCAGAATAACTCCCTGGATCAACAACCATCTCTAGTAACTATAACCTGTAATATTATTACCCTCCAGAAATACATCCAGGCCCATCTTGAACTCTTTTAGTGAACTCACCATCACCACCTGCTCAGGCAGAGAGTTCCATAGTCTCACTGCTCTTACCGTAAAGAATCCTCTTCTATGTTTGAGTACAAACCTTCTTTCCTCCAGACGTAGAGGATGTCCCCTCGTCACAGTCCTGGAGATAAATAGATGATGGGAGAGATCTCTGTACTGACCCCTGATATATTTATACATAGTTATTAGATCTCCCCTCAGTCGTCTTTTTTCTTAAGTGAATAACCCTAATTTTGATAATCTTTCTGGGTGCTGTAGTCCCCCCCCATTCCAGTTATTACTTTAGTTGCCCTCCTCTGAACCCTCTCCAGCTCTGCTATGTCTCCCTTGTTCACAGGAGCCTAGAACTGTACACAGTACTCTATGTGTGGTCTGACTAGTGATTTGTAAAGTGGCAGGACTATGTTCTCATCACGGTCATCTATGCCTCTTTTGATGCAACCCATTATCTTATTGGCCTTGACAGCAGCTGTCTGACACTGGTTTCTACAGCTTAGTTTGCTGTTTACTAAAATTCCTAGGTCCTTTTCCATGTCAGAGTTACCTAATATTTTACCATTTAGTATGTACTGGTGACTTGCATTATTCCTTCCCATATGCATAACCTTACATTTGTCAGTGTTAAACCTCATCTGCCACTTCTCTGCCTATTTGTAAAATTTTTAAAACTTTTTTGGGTTCAAGGAGACTTTTGAATGTTACTGATTTTTTAATTATAATGCTTGAGACTGGCAACTGTTAGGGCATTTCTCACTTTGCCCTGAATAGGATGAAACAGGAGAGGCCTTTGTTGGGCGCACGGCTGTCCCTTAAAGCCATCAGCCCAAGTGACCGCTATTCAAGGGGACATACTGTATAAGGTGTGATAATGACAGAATGCCAGTAAAATGTCACCACTAATTTAGAGGGTCACTGAAAACTTTTCAGAAAACCTTTGAAATGTTATAGAGACATATCAAGGGTTTTTATTAATTTATTATTGGTGAAGGTTTAAGTGCCGTCAATCACTAGAACATGGAGAGAGAAGAACTCACATATTGTGCTCTCCTCGCTGCAGGAAACGAAGCCATACGGGCCAATAGACTTTATATTAAGTTCATCTTGCTTCCTCTCCTACAACGAGGAAAGAGAGTGCAAAGTGCAAGCACTTCTCTCATGTTATTCAAGGGTTCAGCAGATGTCTCAGCACTCAGACCCCCAGCAATCAAAATTTTGATATGTCTCTATGAGATATCAAAAGTTTTCTGAAAACTCAGAGCTGAACCCGGACATATCCCTATTTTCACCCCTCCGGCCCCCCCTGACATGAGCATCGGAGCATTTCATGGCATTTTAGGAGACCCAGTGACGTACCGGGCTCTCCATAGGGACTGCTAGATGGAGGCTTCCGTCCAGCAGTGTTCCTGGTGACGTCACCAGCTCTGATGAGCAGTGGGCTCACTCCTGGGCTGAAGCCTATGCCTAGCAGTGAAGAGCTTGGAATGTCACCAGATCTCCTAAAAATGCAATGATGATCATGTTAGGGGGACCGGAGGTGTGATGATAGGGATCTTCCCTTTAAGTAAGGTACTTGAAACTGCATGTGTGCATGCAACGTCTTGCACCCTTGATTTCTTGATCATAAAAATCCAATAATGCTAGAATTTCTTCATGTCATTGCAAATCATAATTTATTTTCCTCTGTGGCTCCTACAACTGCAACTTTCTATACACAAGAGTTTATGTGACAACCTTGCATGAGACCGCACTGCATAAAAATCACAACATATTGTGTGGAGCTCTGGATTTACTAAGAAATATAAATCTGCTGAATAAGCATTTATTTTCTGCCTCTACTTGACGTTGTCTGAAAGTTTAATATCCAGTTGAACTAGAGAAATAAAAAGTTTGCTGTGCACTTCTGCCACCTAATGGAAAGTTTTATAATGACTAAACCTTTTTTTAGTACATAGTGTAGGACCTGTCTGTTCTCCCGACCTGTCTGTTTTAGTAGATACTTAAATACCCCATGAAATAACAACTTGAGAGAATTTTTTCTCTGGACTCTCCATTGTGCTGTCCACGTTATTCCTCTTGAAAATTTATAAGTAAATCGACAGCTGTACATTACAATCCCCTTTCCCCCTGACACCATCCAATCAGTGCTGTAAAATTCAGAATGTCTAGGAACACACTATTCACACCATGATCATGGACATGATCAGGTGTAATCACTACAGTAAGCTACCAGCACTTGCACATTTAATAGGGCACATAGATTAGGGATGTCCTGAGAAGGTAAGCAGTTTTTAGGATAAAATTGTGGTTCCTCAAAACTGCCACTAGGGGAGCTTACTGCGTATAGCTTTAGGCTACTTTCACACTTGCGTTTTATAATTCAGGTATTGAGTTCCGTCATAGGGGCTCAATACCGGAATAAAACGCTTCAGTTCAAACTGAACTGAAGACAATGGAGGCTCCTAAAAGCATTCTGTTCCGTCTTCAGACCGGAGAACAAACCGCAACATGCTGCGGTTTACTCTCCGGTCCAGGCATCCGCACCAAGACGGATCCGTCATGACCCCCAATGAAAGTCAATGGGGACGGATCCGTTTGGTGTGACACAATGGTGAACGGATCCGCCCTCCATTGACTTTCAATGGAGTTCATGACGGATCTGTCACATACAGACATACACATATACAGACATACACATATACAGACATACCACATATACAGACATATACACATACAAATACACATACATACTTACATGCTCCCGGCAGGTCTCCACAACGCAGAAGGAGCAGGACGGCGCACACATAGGACGATTCCACCCGGCGCCCAGCAGAGGGCACTGTGGGGAATCGTCCTATGTGCGCGCCGTCCTGCTCCTCCTGCGCTGTGGAGACCTGAGCTGTAAGTATGTATGTGTATTTGTATGTGTATATGTCTGTGTGTATGTACTGTGTGACATGTGTGGGGCCGGAGCGCGGTTCCGGCCCCACACATGTCCTTGCGGCAGCACGGATCCGGCAGCACCCTTCACCTGCCGGATCCGTGCTGCCACTAATGTGAAAGAGGCCTTATACAGCTCCTATTAAAGAGGTTGTCCACTTTTCTTGTATTGATGGCCTATCCTCAGGACAGGCCATCAATATCAGATCGGAGGTCCGACTGCCGGCATCCACTTCAATCAGCTGTTTGAAGAAACCGCAGCGCAGCATGGGACTTCGGTGAATAACTTCAGGATTTAATTTTTAAACTTTAAAACCATTTTACATCACAGATCTGAAGACAGCTTCAGTACCGAGGTACCAGCCAGTACCGAAACTGACTTTGGATCCATGTTTTAAAATGGTTTTAAAGGATATGGACACCTTTCTAATAAAATTTTTTTTTACACTAATTAATTTATTCTGTGGAGAAAATCATTTCTCCAATTGGTTGTCTTTTTCTTTTATCGTTTTTGCTCTACAGCCTGCTGTGCTTCCTATGCACAGCAGAGTGCTCAGCGAGTTTACAGAGAATCTGTCAGTCAGTTGACGGATTTTCTGTAACTCCTCCTGGCTCCACAAGGGAGCGCGCACTGTCTCTCTCCCTCCCCTGCAGCGTGGGGTTCTCCCTCCACCCTCTCCCCCTCAACAGGACAATCAACCCCCCAGCCAACCCCCTTCCCCCCCGTCAAGTTCAGGATCGCTGATGCAAGCGGTCCTCCATCCCTCCCTACCTGTCTCAATGCTGCCGGCGGGGAAACAAACCCAGCGGTCCTCCATCCCTCCTCACAAACAAACCCCCCAACACCCGGGACCGGCGCCGATCAGCTGTTTGAGAAGGCACTGGTGCTCGCAGTAGCGCCAAGGCCTTTTCACAGTGACATGGCCTAGGCGCAGCTCAGTCCCATCAGATACCAAGCACAGCCACTATACAATGTACTGCGCTGTGCTTGGTGAGCTGAGAGAAGGCCGTGGCACTACTATCAGCTTCTCAAATAGCTGATCGGGGAGAATCCTGTATGTCGGACCCCAATGATCAGATACTGATAACCTATCCAGAGGATAGATGGTCAGTATGAACATTTTTTTTTTAGATAAAAAAATTTTGAGATAAAATTTGGCTTTTTTTTTCAGAAACAGAGCTTCCACAGGGCAACTGTGGTATGGCAGCTCAGCGTTATTCTCTTAAATGTCATTTAGCTGCAGTACCGAGTACAGCCCATGGACAAATTGACACTATTTTTGAAAGAAAAGGGCCATGTGTTTTCTTTTTATTTAATCTCATGCAACATCCTGTGTAGAGTTAATTCTCAAATCACCGTTTACTGTTGTCAGACTGAAATTTCGAAGTCAGCGTATGTGACACACGGTTATTGGTATTTTCAGTTGGATTTCAAATTGTGCATCAGCGCCATCTATTGGAAGAGAAGTAATAATGATATGTCAGTGAGACGAAAGATGTAATGATTGGATACAGTAGAAGTAGCGCGTCTTGTACAGAACCTACCATTGGTCTTCTGTCATGCTGTGCACAAACAATCTTACAGTATATTGCCTTACAATATGGTGACCAAATAAGAGTGCCCTGCATTGGCCAAAACATTTTCTTACAGTTGAATGAAAAACAATTATGTAAATTCCACAACTATAAACTGCAATACTACGTACACAGTCCTTAACCCCCTAAAGGGGTTATCCTTGAAAATATATTCATGACTTAGGGTTGTGCATACGAATGTATTTTCTTTCCGTGCAGAACCATTCATTTCAATGGGTCCGCAAAAAACGGAATTACTCCGTGTGCATTCCATTTCCGTTCCGCAAAAAAATAGAACATGTCCTATTATTGTCCGCATTGCGGACAAGTATAGGACTGTTCTATTAGGGGCCAGTTTTTCAGTTCCGCAAAATATGGAATGCACAAGGACGTCATCTGTATTTTTTGCGGATCCGTTTTTGCGTTTTGGTCCTGTGCATGAGCCCTAATCCTCAGGATAGGTCATCAATATCAGATCTGTGGGAGTGTGACACCTGGGACCCCTGCTGATCTGTTGCCTTGAGCGCTGCAGCCTATTCCTAGGCCAGTGACATCATCGTACCTCAGTCACGTGGCCTAGTTGCAGCTCAGCCCCATTCAAGTCAATCAGGCTGAGCTGCAATACCAAGTACTACCGCTATATGATGTATGGCGCTGTCCTTGGAAAAACTGCTGGGAGCCTGCATTGCTCACCAGAGCTCCGGTGAGCGCAGTGGCTCCGTGAAACAGCTGATCGGTGGGGGTGCCGGGACTTGGACCCCCGCTGATGTGATAATGATCACCTATCCTGGGGATAAGTCATCATTATCTTTTCCAGGATAATCATTTTAAAGACTGGGCCGATTTTCGTTTTTGTATTTTTGATTTTTCCTCCCCACATACCAATAACCATAACTTTTTTACTTTTCGATTCACATAGCCATGCAAGGGCTTATTTTTTGCGGAGCAAGATATATTTTTTTATTTACCATGTCTTGTAGTGAAAAACGGGAAAAAAATTTTGTGGGGTGAAATTGAAAATAACAACAACACAATTTTCACAAGATTTTTGGGTTTTGACATCACAGCACTCACTGTGCGCTACAAATTACATGAATTCCTTATTCTGCAGCTCAATACGATTACAGCAATAACAAATTTGTATCGTTTTTGTTTTGTTTTCATTTGCTACTTTAAAAAAAATCTAAATTCAAAACCTTTTGGAAAAAAAATCTAAATTTTTTGGAGTACATACAACTTTTTGATCACTGTTATTCAATTTTTAAGAGGATAAGGTGACCCAAAAATGGTGAATTGCAGTTTTTACTTTTTTCCATTACAGCATACACCACACAAGAAAAATATTAGATTTTAATAGTTCAGACATTTTTGGATGCAGAGATACCTGTTTATTTTTTATTGTTTATATATTTTTATATGTAAAATTGGGAAGGGGGGTGATTTGAACTTTTAATAATTTTATGGTTTTTTTAAACTCTGTTTTACATTAACTTTTAGCCCCCTTAGGGGGCTAGAACCTGGGATCTTTTCATTGCTTGTACCATTCACCATAAGGGCTCATTCAGATGGCCGTATGAACGAGTCTGCATCATTTACACGATTTTGCAGAACGGGTGCAGACCCATTCATTTCAATGGGGCCACAAAAGATGCGGACAGCACATGATGGTTATTGGTTAATTACTGAGGGCCTCTTTAATCCTTTTTTGACCTCCCGATACCCTTACCCCTAACCCCATGAAATAAACACACCAAGGCCAATATTTGGATTAACTCGGCCACAGCAGCCGTTTTATTAATAAAATACATAACATAACATAAATAACAATAAATGAATCCTGACGAGGGAGGTCCTAGAAGCCCCAAATTTAATATCCCTGTCAGAGGCGTAGCTAGAGGTTCAGCACAGGGGGGGCCAAACATACTTGAGTGGGCCCCCCACTTAGTGGCTTCCCAAACGCACGTTTCCAACTTAACAGGCACATACTAGTAGTTGTGGTTATAATATTGTATTAGAAAGATGACTGTATAAACTGCTAAATCATCTATGCTGTTAAGTACAGTACAATAGACTTTCTACATACCCTAGTCTAAATACTCTACCATATAATGCAGTAAAATATAGGAGTAATAGGAGTAAAAAACAAGGGGACTCCTATGTTAAAGGAAACCTGTCCCCAGTTTTTACATCACTAAACTAACAGTCCCCTGCCCCCATCAGACCTCAGATCAGCGTATTGTGCCCCATCAGACCTCAGATCAGCGTACTGTGCCCCCAACAGACCTCAGATCAGCGTATTGTGCCCCATCAGACCTCAGATCAGCGTATTGTGCCCCATCAGACCTCAGATCAGCGTATTGTGCCCCATCAGACCTCAGATCAGCAGAATGTGCCCCCATTAGTCCTCACATCAGCCTACTGTGCCCCATCAGACCTCAGATCAGCGTATTGTGCCCCATCAGACCTCAGATCAGCATATTGTGCCCCCATCAGACCTCAGATCAGGAGAATGTGCCCCCATCAGTCCTCACATCACCCTACTGTGCCCCCATCAGACCTCAGATCAGCGTATTGTGCCTCCATCAGACCTCAGATCAGCCCATTGTGCCCTCATTAGACCTCAGATCAGCGTATTGTGCCCCCATCAGACCTCAGATCAGTGTATTGTGCCCCCATCAGACCTCAGATCAGCGTATTGTGCCCCCATCAGACCTCACATCAGCCCCACTGTGCCCCATCAGACCTCAGATCAGCGTATTGTGCCCCATCAGACCTAACATCAGCCTACTGTGCCCCCATCAGACCTCAGATCAGCCCATTGTGCCCCCATAAGACCTCAGATCAGCCCATTGTGCCCCCATCAGAACTCAGATCAGTGTATTGTGCCCCCATCAGACCTCACATCAGCCTACAGTGCCCCATCAGACCTCACATCAGTGTTATTGTGCCCATCAGACCTAACATCAGCCTACTGTGCCCCCATCAGACCTCAGATCAGCCCATTGTGCCCCCATCAGACCTCAGATCAGCGTATTGTGCCCCATCAGACCTCAGATCAGTGTATTGTGCCCCCATCAGACCTCAGATCAGTGTATTGTGCCCCCATCAGACCTCACATCAGCCTACTGTGCCCCATCAGACCTCAGATCAGCGTATTGTGCCCCATCAGACCTCACATCAGCCTACTGTGCCCCCATCAGAGCTCAGATCAGCCCATTGTGCCCCCATCAGACCTCAGATCAGCGTATTGTGCCCCATCAGACCTCAGATCAGTGTATTGTGCCCCCATCAGACCTCAGATCAGCGTATTGTGCCCCCATCAGACCTCACATCAGCCTACTGTGCCCCATCAGACCTCAGATCAGCGTATTGTGCCCCATCAGACCTAACATCAGCCTACTGTGCCCCCATCAGACCTCAGATCAGCCCATTGTGCCCCATCAGACCTCAGATCAGCCCATTGTGCCCCCATCAGACCTCAGATCAGTGTATTGTGCCCCATCAGACCTCACATCAGCCTACTGTGCCCCATCAGACCTCACATCAGTGTATTGTGCCCCATCGGACCTAACATCAGCCTACTGTGCCCCCTCAGACCTCAGATCAGCGTATTGTGCCCCATCAGACCTCAGATCAGTGTATTGTGCCCCATCAGACCTAACATCAGCCTACTGTGCCCCCATCAGACCTCAGATCAGCCCATTGTGCCCCCATCAGACCTCAGATCAGCGTATTGTGCCCCATCAGACCTCAGATCAGTGTATTGTGCCCCCATCAGACCTCAGATCAGTGTATTGTGCCCCCATCAGACCTCACATCAGCCTACTGTGCCCCATCAGACCTCAGATCAGCGTATTGTGCCCCATCAGACCTCACATCAGCCTACTGTGCCCCCATCAGAGCTCAGATCAGCCCATTGTGCCCCCATCAGACCTCAGATCAGCGTATTGTGCCCCATCAGACCTCAGATCAGTGTATTGTGCCCCCATCAGACCTCAGATCAGCGTATTGTGCCCCCATCAGACCTCACATCAGCCTACTGTGCCCCATCAGACCTCAGATCAGCGTATTGTGCCCCATCAGACCTAACATCAGCCTACTGTGCCCCCATCAGACCTCAGATCAGCCCATTGTGCCCCATCAGACCTCAGATCAGCCCATTGTGCCCCCATCAGACCTCAGATCAGTGTATTGTGCCCCCATCAGACCTCACATCAGCCTACTGTGCCCCATCAGACCTCACATCAGTGTATTGTGCCCCATCGGACCTAACATCAGCCTACTGTGCCCCCATCAGACCTCAGATCAGCGTATTGTGCCCCATCAGACCTCAGATCAGTGTATTGTGCCCCCATCAGACCTCACATCAGCCTACTGTGCCCCATCAGACCTCACATCAGCGTATTGTGCCCCGTCAGACCTAACATCAGCCTACTGTGCCCCCATCAGACCTCAGATCAGCCCATTGTGCCCCCATCAGACCTCAGATCAGCGTATTGTGCCCCATCAGACCTCAGATCAGTGTATTGTGCCCCCATCAGACCTTAGATCAGCGTATTGTGCCCCCATCAGACCTCACATCAGTGTATTGTGCCCCCATCAGACCTCAGATCAGCGTATTGTGCCCCCATCAGACCTCAGATCAGCCTACTGTGCCCCATCAGACCTCAGATCAGTGTATTGTGCCCCATCAGACCTCACATCAGCCTACTGTGCCCCATCAGACCTCACATCAGCGTATTGTGCCCCGTCAGACCTAACATCAGCCTACTGTGCCCCCATCAGACCTCAGATCAGCCCATTGTGCCCCCATCAGACCTCAGATCAGCGTATTGTGCCCCATCAGACCTCAGATCAGTGTATTGTGCCCCCATCAGACCTTAGATCAGCGTATTGTGCCCCCATCAGACCTCACATCAGTGTATTGTGCCCCCATCAGACCTCAGATGAGCGTATTGTGCCCCCATCAGACCTCAGATCAGCAGAATGTGCAGCGTCAGGTCATAGTGTGCGCCGGCCAGGGAGACAGTGGAGCGCCGGACCGGAGGGCAGCCGCAGCGCGGGACAGGTAAGAAGGGTTTTTTATTTTAATCTTATGTGGCTGGGTGGGCTGATCTGAGGTCTGATGGGGGTCCCTAAATACAAGTGAGCGCTTCCATAATGAAAGCGCTCACTTGTATTCGTCTGATAGTCATCCTTGCTGGGCCCCCCCTGAGTCACTGGGCCCGGAGCCGTCGCCCCCCCTGCCCACCCGGTAGCTACGCCTCTGATTCCTGTAAATAACCAACATGGCACTTCCATCTTGCCTCCAGCCGTAGAACACCAGCTTGGAGACACCAACTGATGGTCGCCTCTCCGAACCAACCAAGTGCCAAACTATGAGAGTCCAGCCCCATCATTGAGGCCCTCCCATTCTTCAGTACCATCTCATATCACCAGCTTTGAGGACCTCCCCCAGCCCCGACTGCCGCAACAAACACACACACGCGCAATAGCATACAGTGAAATAACCCTAAACCAAAAC
This sequence comes from Rhinella marina, assembly GCA_900303285.1. Lineage (NCBI taxonomy): Eukaryota > Metazoa > Chordata > Amphibia > Anura > Bufonidae > Rhinella > Rhinella marina. Next base: position 60,469 of record ONZH01020679.1, on the reverse strand, counting down.
CTATCTCTCCCATTGCATTTTAACCAACTATCACTAGGGAGAGAGGGTGGGAGCTCCCGATTTCTAAGTACCAAAATGGCCCCGAACCCCTTCCCTACCCCCCTTTTAAAGGCCAAAACCCCTCCCCTAAATAACACACCCCCTCTAACTGCCATTAACCCCAAAATAGCCGGCGCTTCCCACCAAAACTAATCATGCTGGCCTCCCCTCATGCTAACGCCCCAGTCCGGCCTCACTCGTGTGCTGTCTGCATCCATGGTTCCGTTCTGTGGACCCGCAAAAAAAGAGCATGTCCTATTCTTGCCATTAATCGCAGACAAGAATAAGCATTTTCTATTATAGTTGCGACCATGTGTGGTCCACAAATTATGTAACGCATACGGCCAGTATCCATGTTTTGCGGATCCGCAAAACAGTACAGTCATGGGAATGCGCCCCAATAGAGATCTATTATGGTGAATGGGATTCTGCCGCTTTGCCAGCTGAGCAGTTCCCCGTGGAAAGCTTAGCAGGCAGATTACCATAGCAGGCCTGGGAAGCTTCAGCAGGCCCCAGGCTGTCATGGTAACCTACATGGAACCCTGTGATGAGCTGGTATAGAGGATGGGAGTGGTAGTGGCCCTGATGTAGTGTAGTTGTGTAACTGTGTCTGACCTCAGGCCGTCGCTGCCTGTGGTTCAATGCAGTGAAAGGGTTAATGAAGACCAATGAGGCCAGACTTGGAAACGTTATGAATAGAGATGAGTGAATCGAAGCCCATGAAGTGGAATTCGATCCGAATTTCAGGATAATTTTGATTCACCTCAAAGCCAAATTTCCTCGTGCTTTGTGTTAGTGAATCGATTTAACCTGAAATAGTGTAAAAAAAACTTGCCTCCTCCATTTTCTGGCGACGAGCCGCCAACCACCATCTTGATTGAAGATCTCAGCCGAAATCCCATGCATCATACATCACCACGCCGGCTTGATGACGTAATCTTGCGCCGCGTGAGATTTCACGCCAGATCTTCAAGCAAGATGGCGGCGGCTGCCCCCTTCACGAGCAAATGGAGGCGGTAAGTTTGATTTAATTTCTTTTAAATGTTAATTTGAAACTTTTTTTTTTACACTCAGATGCCGCGATCATGTATGAACGCGGCATCTGAGGGGTACAATGACGGGGGCGGCGCTATCGCGGCTCCCTGTCATTGCACCTGCTACTTACAAAAAAAGTTCTGCTCTCTGCTCACACCCTTGCACTATCTAACTACATCTTCTCCTTGCTGCCTTGGTACCACGAATTGGGACGCCAATGGAAACTACTGCAGTTGTTGTGACCTGGAGATCCCTTGTGGGAAAGTCCATACCTCTCGTTGGAACTCATAATGCCTTATACCTAGTGGGTTCTAGTCTCCAGTTGGCCATTGTGAAAGCTTCCATTACCAAAAGCAGTCATCTAAATTACAGGAGGGGATAATAAGAAATTTCAAAAGCTAAAAAACACTCAACAGTTAATAATTGATTGTTAATTGCATAATGACCTTATTTCAAATAAACCATTTTTTGAGTGAATGCAAAATTAGGTCAAATCTGCCAAATCTGTCTTAGCTGATATGATCTAATTTGAATACTCTTTTCCCCATGGATCATTGTCCAAAAATAGTCTCCATGAACCACTGAGTCTCTTCAATGAGAGTCAGTGACCCGCCCCTGAGGTACAACTGAATACACAAACTTGCTAAGAACACCCAACTTCATAGATACAGTATTTAAAGGGAATTGTCAGGTTGAACATGGTGTCTAAAGCTGCATGCATCAGGTTATAGAGCAGAAGGAGCTGAGCAGATTGATATATAGTTTTATGGAAAAGATTCAGTATAACTTTTATTTTATTCATTTACTTTCCTGCTTTGAAGTCCAGGAGGTGGTCCTATCAGTGATTGACAACCTTCCCTCTATGACTATGTATACAGAGAGAGCCGTCAATCATTTATAGGACCGCCTCCTGGACTTCACAGCCCAGAATTAGCAGGAATTTAAATGAATAAAATAAAAGTTATACTGAATCTTTTCCCATAAAACGATATATCATTCTGCTCAGCTCTTCCTGCTCTATGACATGGTTCCTGTATCTTACATTGCCTTTTCATGGTGACAGGGTCCCTTTAAAGGGGTTGTTCTAAAAAAGAAAATCCTGGGTACACAGACGTCAGAGGTGGGCATGTAGTAAAAGGCAGCTCTCAAACATGTAGTACATGGTCCCTTATTAGCCAACAAGGGATCATCTCAGAAAAAGGAGTTTCACTGAGTACGGAGCATGTAAAAGTACTATCATAAAATGGGCTCCGTACTTTATATAAAGAAACAAGAACAAAGGTTATCCATAATTCTGTAGTTCCTCTAGGTCTTGATAAGGCTTAAGGATCTGCTTTTTTCATAGAAAGAGTGTCACTCTTGTCCATGGTCTGAGCCTGGTATTGCAATATTCACTTGAATAGGGTTGCAATACCAGCCTCCACCATGAACAAGAGAGGAGCTATTTCCAGAAAGAAAACAATTACTTTTTCATTTCATCTAATACAATCTTCTTAATCAAACTATGTGAGGTGACCTTTGAGCTGAAAGCGGAACTGAATATGCAGACTTCCTTCATTAGTCATTGTTTGGGGGCTATGTGCCTATATTTACACTGCTAAGCTATCAGTTTGAAATCTCTTCTTAGTAAAACAAGGTTTCATCTTTTGATGATTTCATTGCCAGGCATGAGATCATCAGGTTATATAGGTTGAAGGAAATTCATTCAAGTCTTCACCCTGTTTGACTTCAGGTCACTGTCAACTTGAACTAGGGGTTTTCCAGGTTCCCGATAATGATGACTTATCATCATATTAATATTATTATGATATTATGATAATATTAATGAGCTATCCTAAAAAGTCATCAATATCCGGAACCTGGAAAACCCCTTTAATGTAGAATATATTAGCGGCATGTATTACAAGTATACCCAATGCAACTGTTTAGTTTAACCAGGTCTCTTCACATGGGTGTAGCTACCATAGCGGCAGACCATGCGACTGCTATGGGTCCCAGGGCAAGAGGAGGCCCAGTCTTAGTTGGGATTATCTCCTCTTCTACTGGAGGCAAAAACATGGTCAGGACTCTACCCTCTAATGGAACAACTTCTAGCAAATAAAGCAGTGGAAAAATGGCCCAAGGATCATTGAAAGGGGTTTAGGCAGAAACCCTTCTGTCCTGTGTGGGGGGCCTGGTTTGATCCTTGCTATGGGGCCCTTACTTCTCTATGTACACCACTATTTCTTCAAACACTTTGTTCCAGGGCCTAACCAGCCTACCCATAGTGATTTCAGGGCATCACCAGAGGTTAACATTCATGCCAAAAGAGGGATATTTAAGTCCCTCTGCTACTGGCCAGAGTACCCCAGTGCGGCCTTAGAATTTCTAGCACCAACCACAATCCCCCAGTCAGCACAGGACATACAATATATGGGCAAAAGTATTGGGACACCTACAAATTACACCTCCAAGACCTTTTATGACAACCCATTCTAAATCCATAGGCATTAATAGGGAGTTGGTTCCTGCTTTGCAGATAAAACATCTTCCCCTCTTCTGGGAAGGATTTCTTCAAGATTTTGGAGGGTGTCTGTGGGAATTATTTCTCATTTATCCATAACAGCATTTGTGATATCAGATATCGTACCTGGTTATTTCTGTGTTAAGATCTTTCACACACAACTAACCCAACCATGCCTTTATGAACATTGCTGCAAAAAAAAGGGCCTTCCCCAAACTGTTCCCACAAAGTTGGAAGCAATTACAGTTGTCCAATATGTCTCGGTTTGCTGAAGCATTAATATTTCCTTTCACTGAAACTAAGGGATCCTGAAAAACAATCCCATAGCCCCAGGCATGGGATTCAGCCGGTTCCCTCCGGTTCTCCAGATCCGGTTGTTAAAATTACAGCTGGATCGGAGAACTGAGTTACCGGCTGAATCCCGATCCGGTGCGGCAGCAGGATATGAGCGCTTCCATTGTGGAAGCGCTCATCTCCCAATGTAGGGAGATGAGCGCTTCCACAATAGAAGCGCTCATCTCCTGCATTTCCTGCCCGCGCTGCATTAGCCTGACCTCGTACAGCGTCAGGACGTAGTGCGCGCACTTTGACCTGATGCTGCATGCAGTCAGGTGACAGTGCAGCGCGGGCAGAGAAGAGGAGCGCCAGACCCGGAGCGGAGCCGCGGCGCAGGAGAGGTAAGGAAGGTTTTTTATTTTAATCTGATGGGGCAAAGTGGTCTGATCTGAGGTCTGATGGGGGCTCAATGGGCTGGTCTGAGGTCTGATGGGGGCACAGTGGGCTGATATGAGGTCTGATGGGGGCACAGTGGGCCGATCTGAGGTCTGATGGGGGCACAGTGGGCTGATCTGAGGTCTGATGGGGGCACAGTGGGCCGATCTGAGGTCTGATGGGGCACAGTGGGCTGATCTGAGGTCTGATGGGGCACAGTGGGCTGATCTGAGGTCTGATGGGGGCCACAGTGGGCTGATCTGAGGTCTGATGGGGCACAGTGGGCTGATCTGAGGTCTGATGGGCACAGTGGGCTGATCTGAGGTCTGATGGGGGCACAGTGGGCTGATCTGAGGTCTGATGGGGGCACAGTGGGCTGATCTGAGGTCTGATGGGGGCACAGTGGGCTGATCTGAGGTCTGATGGGGGCCACAGTGGGCTGATCTGAGGTCTAATGGGGCACAGTGTATTGTATTTGTTCCCGTTTTATTTTTTTACTTTAAAATCAGATATGTGCAGTGTGCATAGGGATTTATTCATTGTTTTTTTATAGTCCAACAGTCTGAGGGACAGTGAACTGGGGGGCATTGCTGGCATATGGGGACCACTATGGGGGCATCTACTTGGGGCATTGCTGGCACATCATGGGGGTATTACTGGCACATTATGGGGAACACTATGGGGGCATTTATACTGGCACATCATAGGGGACACTGTGGGGCATCTTAAACAGGCACATTATGGGGGCACTGTCGGGAAGAGGAGAGGAGCACTATGTGGGCATTTTCTAGGGACATTATATAGGGGTATTTTATACTTGCACACATTATAGGGGCACTAAGGGGGATTTTTTTTTTTGTCCTGGCACACATTATAAGGAAAATTCTTTGTACTGGTGCTCATTTTAAGTATTGAAGGTAGCAGGATGATGGAAAAGTAGGAACCTAAGATGTCTTTTCGTCAAACTGCAGAGACGAGAGATGGGTGAAAAATCATCATGGCGCCTTGTCTGAAAGGAGAAGATGAGAAAAGAGAACGTCTGCATCAGAGGAGAAGTCACTGGATGTAAGAGGTATGTGCGCTGTATGCTGGATAGCACTGAATATAATGTGTATACAAATATGTCTGTAGTGCTAGGTACAAATGTGTATAAAATGTATATGGAGCAGGTAAATCTACTGTAAGTGTAGCCTAGGTGTAATTTATATACTGTATGGTGTATATCTCATATGTGAGTGTAGTGTCTATATAGTCGGTTTATGTATGAGTACCTCCCAGCCATCCCAAATCTGGAATAACTACTGTGTGGGGGGCACAATGGAGACTAGGCAGGGTTGGAACATGTACAGATAGACATTGGGTGGAGTTAGAGGTGTGGGCCAGCGCTTTACAAAAACTTGCAGCGCTGGTAGTTTAGCTCCTTAGGCTTTTTAAAAGTGTTGTGGTATGTGTATATATGGTGTATTTATGTATGTGTATCATATATATGGGGCATGTATATGTAAACACGTGCCGTGACGCTGCGTGTCCGACGTTTAGTACGGAACCTGTTCTTAAAAATTTGAATCCCACCCCTGCATAGCCCCATTATCCCTACTCCACCAAGCAATCAGCAAACCCAGACTCATCCATCAGACTGACATATAGAGAAGTGTGATTCATCTCTCCACATACCATGTTTCCACTGCTCCAGAGTCCAGTGGCGGAGTGCTTTACTCCACTCTATCCGATGCTTGGCATTGTGCTTGGTGATGTACGACTTGCACTAGCTGCTCAGCTATGGAAACCAATGCCATGAAGCTCCTGGCACAGCACAGTTTTCGTGCTGATTTTAATGTCTGAGTAGGATTGGACTCTGCAGTTATGGAGTCAGCAGGACGTTGGTGACTTTTCTGCAGTATGCTCCTCGGCACTTGGCGACCACCCTCTGTATCTTTACCTGGTCTCCACTCCATGGCTGAGTTGCTGTGGTTCCTTCTACTTTAGAATAATTTCGCTAACAGGTGATGGTGGAATATCTAGGGGGGAAGAAATTTCATAAACTGCGCTGGCAACCTATTACAGGACCACTCTGGAATTCACGTACAGTAGCTCTTTAGAACGAGCCGTTCCTGCACACATGTTTGTAAAGGCAGACTGCATGGCTAGAGACTGGATTTTATACACCTGTGGCAAAAGGTCTGAAACATCTGAATTCAGTGATTAAGAGGCTTGCTCCCACCCATCGTAAACTGCATATTTTATTAAAATAATCATTTTGGAAAGGGGACTTAATTTAAAAGTGTATTTCAGTTGCGCTTTTTGCTATTAAAAAAAATAGACTTTTTTATGTTTTCATGGCAATAAAAAAACACTTAATGTTATAGCAAAAATTGCACACCTATGAAGTACCATATATCTATATAAACAGGCAAAAACTATTTAAATAACCAAATTTTAAAAAGTTATGGTAAAAAAACAAAGCAAAAAAAAAATGTCTGGTTAGACAGGAAAGACCCAATCTTGAACTGGCTTAGTCCATGTTCACATGTCGGAAATATGCATTAGAAAAATCTGACATATTTTCTGGATGGAACCTTCGACAGAAATCCAAAGCTTACCCTGGGATTTCAGCCGTGGTGTGCATTTTGCACTTCCATGGAATCCACCTGACCATTTTTGTAATGTACTTTAACTACTAAAGTTGTACATTTCTATTACAAAAATAGCTCTGAAGTGGCCCATTTTTAGCCTTAGCAACCTCCCTCTGTCTTCTGTTTACTTAAAAGGGTTTTCCAGGATAGGTCATCAGTATCTGATCAGATGAGGTCCGACACCCAGAACCCCCGCCAATCAGCTGTTTGAGAAGGCACAGCGTTGTACATTGTATAGTGGCTGTGCTTTGTATCGCGCTCAGCCCCATTCACTTCTATGGGGCCACATGACCGATGAATGTGTCATCACTGGCCTAGGAAAAGCTGAGAGAAGGCCGCAACGCTAATGCGAGTGCTGCTGCCTTCTAAAACAGCTGATTGGCGGGGGTCCTGGATGTCGGACCCCCACCGATCAGATACTGATGACCTATCCTGAGGATAATATCCACAAAAAGACGGCAGCATCTCAATTCCAAAAGAGGCTTTTCTTTATTCAAGTGGGTTCCATAAAAAACGTACAAATGTGGCCATTAGAGAGGCCAATGCAACGTTTCGGCTAGTATCTAGCCTTTCTCAAGCATAATACAAAGTGTGATCTACAATCTTAAATAGTATATACAACTCCTCCTCCTATGTGAACACACCAATCAATATGTTCAATTAATTATGCCATTATTATGTGTCTCTATTGTCATGGGAACCACTCCTGCCTATATGAACGGCCGTGTTCACCGCAAACCTGCGCATTGACACAACAATATCCCATTATATTATGAGTTGTATTTAACCCCATATTTTAGATGGCTCATATTAGGCGCTATATTCCTTAATGTTCTTTATCAATTCTCACAACCTCGGGTCGAGGTAAGCAATATCGTACTACTGTACCTTCATCTAAATCTATATTCGCCATATGGGACGTGCACACTGGATTACGGTCTCTCCATGACCCCCCATCTAAGAAGTAAAGAGAAAAAGTACATTAAAACACATTGTTAAAAACACACAATTATCCCAATGGCCAAAAAGTAAGACATCATACGCTCAATCCAAGTTACTCACATTAAACTCTATATTCATCCCATATGGTTGTAAGGCCTTAAGATTAAAAATCCATCTTAATTCTTTTTTTCTAAGCAGATTTTCCCTATCTCCACCTCTCCTCAGAACATCCACAGAGTCAATAACACGGAATCTCAATTGGTTAACTGAATGTCCATATTCAATAAAGTGCTTCGCTACCGGTTTTTCAATCATCTTCTTCCAAATCGTACTTTTATGTTTATTAATTCTCTCTCTGATTTCCATCGTCGTTTCCCCTACATAGATTTTGCAAGGACACACTATCATATAAATCACAAATTGGGACCTGCATGTAAAAAATCCTCTGATGTTAAAAATCTGTCCTGTATACGGATGTGTAAACGTATCTCCCTTAATCATGTTACCACAATTGCAGCAACCTAAGCAGGGGAAGTTACCCATCTTCTTGGGGGCTAAAAGTCTCTGTCTCTCCACTTGTGTCCCACCAATGTCAGATTTCACCAATCTGTCACGCAAATTGGTATTCCTCCTATATGACATTAATGGCTGTGTCTGAAAGTCACTAACACTAGGTAACCCTCTTTGCAAAATATGCCATTCCTTCTTTAAAATATTAGCTATCTTTCCACTATATTCCCCATAGGTGGACACAAATGGGATCCTATCCGCTTTTTTCAGTCCCCTCTCTTTTCCTGATGTAATAATCTCCCTCTTAATTCTTCTCACTCTTTCTTTTGTCCTTGATAGCAATCTCCGGGGATAACCTCTATCCGCAAATTTGGAACACATTTCTTCAACACGTTTGTCAAATGTGTTGTCATCTGAGACTATCCTCCTCACTCTCAATAATTGACTCCAAGGGAGCGATTGTACCATTTTGTGAGGATGATTACTATCATATAACAGCACATTATTCTTATCCGTAGATTTTTGAAAAATATCAGTTTTCATTGTACCATTTTCCATATATACTCATACATCCAAGAATTGTAACTCACTACTCTATACCGTTTTAGTAAACTGCAACCCTGGTATGGCAGAATTTAAATGTACATGAAAAGACTCCAGTTCTTCCAGAGTTCCACTCCAAATCATGAAGACATCATCGATGTAGCGCCACCAGCACAGGATACTCTCCATAAAATAAGATTGGTACACCAGCTCATCCTCCACCTGCGCCATATAGATGTTAGCATACATGGGGGCCATATTGGCCCCCATCGCCATACCACGTTGTTGGTGGTAGAAGAGGTCCCCAAAGAGGAAATAATTCCTCCAGAGGACCACCTCCAGCAGCTGGAGGACCAGCCGTGCACCACCTGGAGAGAATCCTGCACTGGCGAGCGCCACACCAACGGCCCTCAAGCCTGCCTCGTGTTCAATCGAAGTATAAAGTGAAACTACATCAAAAGATGTAAAAAAAAAGCATTAGGCAAATTCAAATCTCAGCAGAAACTGTCCTGTGTCTTGTATATATGAGGGAGCATTAGTTGCGTATCCACGCAACACCTAATCTACAAATGTCTCAATTGTGCTGAAGATGGAACCCCTGCCCGAGACTATGGGTCTCCCTGGTGGATCCACCAACCTCTTGTGGATCTTGGGAAGTATATACAACAAAGGGGTTATTGGTTGTCGTACCCTTAAATATTCTCCCAGATCTTCATCTATGAGGTTGTCTTCCATAGCCTTTATCACAATCTGATCTATCTCACCCATAATCTCGAACTTGGGGTCCATCCTCAGCACCTTATACACCTCAGTGTCATCCAACTGTCTCTGGACTTCTGCCATATATTTAGCAGTGTCCATCACAACAACTGCCCCTCCCATATCGGCAGGTTTCACAGTTATTGCTTTGTTCGCTTCCAAACTTTTTAATGCTCTTTTCTCCTGAAATGATAAATTTGACATTATATGCTCATTACCAGATTCCCTTAAAGGGAACCTGTCACCTCCTTTAGGCAAATTAAACTGTAAACATTACCTTAATGTACAGACCAGTGTGATTCTAATGAAGGTCCTTAGACTGAGAACTGCCTGCTGAAATTGTAGTAAATTGAACTTTTATTCCTCCTGCGCGCGCTTTTCCGAGTCAGCTTGAAGTCAAGGGGGCAGCGGCCTCCTTGCTTCGAGTCAAGAAAGCCACTCCCCACTTCCCTGTGATAGACAGTTTGCCTGGGTGCCGGGGATCGCGCAAATCTAGCGCATGCGCGTTGCGCGATTTCTGACTGCGCGATCCCGGCCCCGGCTCTTCAGTTTGCCGGCGCTTCTCCTGTCTCTGCGCATGCGCCGCATTACAAAGCTAGAGCGCGCCCGCCGTCCCCGCACGCAAGGGGTCACAGAAGCGCCGGCAAACTGAAGAGCCGGGGCCGGGATCGCGCAGTCAGAAATCGCGCAACGCGCATGCGCTAGATTTGCGCGATCCCCGGCACCCAGGCAAACTGTCTATCACAGGGAAGTGGGGAGTGGCTTTCTTGACTCGAAGCAAGGAGGCCGCTGCCCCCTTGACTTCAAGATGACTCGGAAAAGCGCGCGCAGGAGGAATAAAAGTTCAATTTACTACAATTTCAGCAGGCAGTTCTCAGTCTCAGGACCTTCATTAGAATCACACTGGTCTGTACATTAAGGTAATGTTTACAGTTTAATTTGCCTAAAGGAGGTGACAGGTTCCCTTTAATTGCCCAATCTGTTTGCTTTCTATTTCAATGGTTGTTCTGAGGAGGGAGGAACGTACTCCTCAATCTTAGATCATAATCCTTCAAACAAAGCTTATCATCATCTTTATTAATACTTTTACAAATAGACTTATCCGGAATAGTGGAAAAAAGTGCCTTCAATCGTAATCTCCTAAAGAATTTTTGTAAATCAAGTTTTATATCAAAACAGTTGCACGGTTTAACAGGGCAAAATGAGAGTCCTCTGCTCAAGACCTTGATTTCATCAGTTAATTTAATTCTGGGGATTCCGTCTTGTTGATCTCGCCTGCATCCCTCTCATCCGACTCGAGTGGGCAGAGGGGAGTACATTTCTTCTTGGCCCTATGGTGTTTCCGCCCGCCCCTTCTACCCCTCCTCCTCTTCCACGTTTCCCTGTTCCTAAAAAAACAGATTTTGATGACTTATCCTTGGATTCGGAATCACCTCTGTTCTGTGTCTTTGTACCGCAATTTTATCTTTATGTGTCGCATATTCCTCTCCATTCAATAACTCATGAATCTGTGTTTCTAATGTACTTAATGATTTTTTCGGCACTTCCACTTCTTTTTGCAAGTATTCGATGTTTAGTAGCATAATTTCAAAGGGGTACTTATTACTTACTAATTCAAACGTTAATTTCGTCATTGTTAGAGAATAAATTGGGACGTAAATGAGACCTTAGTCCCCTTGGGATCCTCTGGATCTTATAATATTCCCTCAAAGTATTGAGATGTAATTCAATAGTAACCAGTCTCTTAGACTCCTGCTCAAATTTTCTTTTTAACAGATCTATAGATGGAGTACTCAAAAATGACACATCCGTTTTGTCATCTTTAATCAGTCTATGTATGTCTTCGTCTGTATACAAGTACATATTTATGCCCACTTTTTCCATTGTCTTACCTGGCCCTGGACCTTCATCCATATTCAATGACATGGGAGTCCCTGTGCACGCCCTCCGGATCCAATACAGCAAATCTCAGTTGTAAGAGCAGCACCAACTCGGCCACAGACCACCTCTTGAGATGCAACAGCACGTCCAGGACCTTTGATCCAATCGGCCCATTAAACAGTTCAATTTCCACAAAAAGACGGCAGCATCTCAATTCCAAAAGAGGCTTTTCTTTATTCAAGTGGGTTCCATAAAAAATGTACAAATGTGGCCATTAGAGAGGCCAATGCAACGTTTCGGCTAGTGTCTAGCCTTTCTCAAGCATAATACAAAGTGTGATCTACAATCTTAAATAGTATATACAACTCCTCCTCCTATGTGAACACACCAATCAATGTGTTCAATTAATTATGCCAAAAGACAGGCTTCAGAGTTCCACCAATGTGAGGAACTAACCACACAGTGATCACTCCCACTCACCTATTATAAAAGAAAACGTGATAAATCACCTGTGCAGGTCGTCTGGCAGACCCAAATCACCATGTGCACGTCTCCACAGCGTTTCAGATGACTTACTGCGCATGTCCACAAGATTGAGCTTACCTTGTTCCACACCTCCTACTGACGGATTTAGCTCCTCCCACCCGCGTCATCAGATCATGTGACCACTCTCGGTCACCTGATCAGGACAGCTTCTCTATTGTCATGGGAACCACTCCTACCTATATCAACGGCCGTGTTCAGCGCAAACCTTCGCATTGACACAACAATATCCCAACAGGATTTTTTACATGTAGGTCCCAATTTGTGATTTATATGATAGTGTGTCCTTGTGGCAAAATCTATATAGGGGAAACGACGATGGAAATCAGAGAGAGAATTAATAAACATAAAAGTACGATTCGGAAGAAGATGATTGAAAAACCGGTAGCGAAGCACTTTATTGAATATGGACATTCAGTTAACCAATTGAGATTCCGTGTTATTGACTCTGTGGATGTTCTGAGGAGAGGTGGAGATAGGAAAAATTGCTTAGAAAAAAATAATTAAAATGGATTTTTAATCTTAAGGCCTTACAACCATATGAGATGAATATAGAATTTAATGTGAGTAACTCGGATTGAGCGTATGATGTCTTACTTTTTGGCCATTGCGATAATTGTGTGTTTTTAACAATGTGTTTTAATGTACTTTTTCTCTTTACTTCTTAGATGGGGGGTCATGGAGAGACTGTAATCCAGTGTGCACGTCCTATATGGCGAATATAGATTTAGATGAAGGTAGTACGATATTGCTTACCTCGACCGGAGATTGTGAGAATTGCTAAAGAACATTATGGAATATAGCGCCTAATATGAGCCATCTAAAATATGGGGTTAAATACAACTCATAATATAATGGGATATTGTTGTGTCAATGCGCAGGTTTGCGCTGAACACGGCCGTTGATATAGGTAGGAGTGGTTCCCATGACAATAGAGACGCTGTCCTGATCAGGTGACCGAGAGCGGTCACATGACCTGATGATGCGGGCGGGAGGAGCTAAATACGTCAGTAGGAGGTGTGGAACAAGGTAAGCGTGATCTTGCGGACATGCGTAGTAAATCATCTGAAACGCTGTGGAGACGTGCACATGGTGATTTGGGTCTGCCAGACGACCTGCACAGGTGATTTATGACGTTTTCTTTTATGATAGGTGAGTGGGAGTGATCACTGTGTGGTTAGTTCCTCACATTGGTGGAAGTCTGAAACCTGTCTTTTGGCATAATTAATTGAACACATTGATTGGTGTGTTCACATAGGAGGAGGAGTTGTATATACTATTTAAGATTGTAGATCACACTTTGTATTATGCTTGAGAAAGGCTAGACACTAGCCGAAACGTTGCATTGGCCTCTCTAATGGCCACATTTGTACATTTTTTATGGAACCCACTTGAATAAAGAAAAGCCTCTTTTGGAATTGAGATGCTGCCGTCTTTTTGTGGATATTGAACTGTTTAATGGGCCGATTGGATCAAAGGTCCTGGACGTGCTGTTGCATCTCAAGAGGTGGTCTGTGGCCGAGTTGGTGCTGCTCTTACAACTGAGATATGCTATCCTGAGGATAAGTCATCAGTATTAACCCCCTTTAACTGTGGAGATACGGTCCTCTCTGCCTCTCTCTCTCTCTCTCTCTATATATATATATATATATATATATTTATATAAATATGGAGAGAGGCAGTGAGGGCAGCACATGCTACATGGAATATAAAGTTATTAAAACTAAGTGCAACTACATAACTCAGTCATTGCAAATAGGGGACAACTTTAGACAAAAATAGATGACCTTTATATATTGCATAGTGTGGCATGCAGCACCACATGGTCCCAAAGGAATGTAGGTAGTCCACTGCCGAACTTCATGGTCTTGTGGTGGCTGACACTATAATGCTCCAGATCCTGACACTATAATGGTACAGGTCAGGCTTACCCAGGAGGGCATACCCTCAGCCAACTGGCATGCGGAGTCCATAATTGGTGGCATATCTCCGTGACTCTAGGATATTTCTGTGCACATCTATTGACATTACAGGCTCAAATCTTAAAAACTAGACTCATGTGCAGAAAACCAAAAAGATCTTGCTGCAATCGCTGTTTTGTAACGGAGCACAATTTGTGCAAGAATTCTGAGAATAACCTACAAAACAGAACTACTTTTCTACACAAACATGTTCCAATAGCTTCAAACCCAAGGATAAGCAGAGAATATTGTACCGTGAAGACATGTTACACATGCATTATATAAAGTGGTGGTTGACCATCACTTGGGTGTGCCGAGTGCTGATAAACCTTGTTTTCAGGATTGAGAAGTATACAACCAGCATGAGCACACTGTTGATAGAGCCATAGATGTGGGTCTGAAAGCCTGGAGTGATGCTGCTCCTTAACCGTTTGTGAAAACAAACCAAGGGGAAGTGGACATTATGATTTCCCTTGAGTGCGGAGGTAATAGAAACATAAATGTACTGTTTGGTGTCTACACGTGTTGTGTGTGCCAATGATATTTCTGATAGACTGTCACTAGGATAGAATTGTGGAGGTCCATTGTTGGGCAGAGTAAAAGTGCAGTGGCTCCATCTATATTGTAGCTCCCCCAAATGCAGTTGATTGGTCTGTACCAGACATGCATGGACGTTGCTGTACAAGGGAAGTTTAAAGGTCCTGAGGGAGGCCAATAGCCCAAAAAGGGACTCTAGAACTCAAAGTTGCACTGATACTGCACAGCTTTATGTTATGCCTCTGAGTATAGTTCTTGGGAAGCAAGGGTCCTATCCACCATTTAGTGGCTATGCTGGGGTACAAAAGCTGTCATTCAAGTGAATGGGAGCTAGGCAGCAGTATGCCAGCACCAGAAAGTACACAGTGGAAGGAGCCTTCCATCCACTTTATAGTTTCTGGCACCAACAGCTGTTCAGTGAAGATGTCCAACCCACACCACTCTGATATTGGTGAGCTGAAGTGCTGGAAAGCCACTCAAATGTACAATATAATGTCAAAACATTGTTAGCCTCTTACTTCTATGCTGAGTTACTTGAAGTAAAAGGCCCAGAAGCTTGAGACTACATCACTGTTGGGGCCCATGATGGCAAAATTCTTCTTCTTCCCGCTCCAACCCTGATTATGCTCCTGCACTTACTACATAATTTACTATAGTATTCATTTAATATTTGTGGGGGGTCTAGACTGGCTTAACGGGCAGCATACCTGGTGGTCTAGAATGATCTAGAAAGATGAGTGGTTCATATTGATATCATTTATTGATGGTGGTCTCATGTCGTCTCCCATTTGACTGGAACGGAGGTCGAGCGTGTATATTGCCACTTCATTTAAAATCAATTGGACTGGCTAGGATATCCAAGTATAGACTGATGAAACACGTATCACCTATTCTGTGGTTGGCTGATAAGTTGTCATTCTGAGACAACTCCTTTAGGGTCCATTCCCACGTCCACATAATGGGTCCGCATCCGTTCCGCAAATTTTTCGGAACGGGTGCGGACCCATTCATTTTGAATGGGGCCGCAAAAGATGCGGACAGCACACAGTGTGCTGTCCGCATCCGCACTTCCATTCCGCGGGTCCGCAAAAAAAAAAAATAGAACATGTCCTATTCTTGTCCGCAGCCACAGACAAAATTAGGCATTTCTATAGTGCCGGCACATGGCCGGTGTCCGTGTTTTACGGATCCGCAAAACACATGCGTAGGTGTAATTGGATCCTTAATGTGTAACAGTTAATATGTTAATAAAAAGTCAATTGTTTCAAAAATTATTAGTACAAGAAAAAATATATCTTTAATAGAGATTTTTTTTCTTCTCCCCTTCCTCCTTCACTGCTAAAATCCACCTTCAGTAAAAACAACCTATAAGCTCACTGAGAGATCAGGTTATAGCTGCAGCCCACAAAAGTCTAGGGGAGGGTAATGAGCCAGTAAGCTTTCTATGTCACTCCAGTGCTGGAGTCACACTTATACTGCAATATACATAATTTCCTCCATGCTGCCCTTATTATTATTTATTTGATGCACTTATATAGCACGCATATTCCACAGCACTTTACAGACATTGTCATCACACTGACCCCAATGGGGCTCACAATCTAAGCTCCCTATCAGTATGTCTTTGGAGTGTGGGAGGAAACCCACACAGACAGAACATACAAACTCCATGTTGTCCCTGGTCAGATTAGAACCCCAGAGCTGCAAGGCACCAGAGCTAACCACTGAGCCACCATGCTGCCCTGAAGATGTTCTACATTTGGATAGGGGAGCAGGACCTCTTCTTACTCTATGTGTGCAGAATACAGGTAACATAACAGACAAATTCTCATGTTAATACACAAAACAGTTTTCTTCTGCAAAGTAACCTGAAATCACAGATCTGCTTTAAAGGGGTATTCTCATCTTAGACAATGGGGGCATATCGCTAGGATATGCCCCCACCGCTGGGACCCGCACCTATATCCAGAACGGAGCGGGGAGCGCAGGTCCCCGCTCCGCTCATAGAAATGAATGGGAGCCGGGCCGTGCATGCGCGGTGCGCTCCCATTCATTTCTATGGAGCCGACGGAAGTAGCCGAGCCAGCGGCGGCCCCATAGAAATGAATGGAGGGCGGCTGCGCATGCGCAGTGCGCCCTCATTCAGTTCGGGGGCTCCGTTCTGGATATAGGTGCGCACCTATAAGACAATGGGGGCATATCCTAGCGATATGCCCCCATTGTCTAAAATGAGAATAACCCTTTAATCTTTTTAGATCCAGAATTCTTGAAACGGTTGAAGTTTTTTTAAAGGGGTTTTCTAAGATTTGAAAAAATAAGCTAAACGGAGGAAATGGCACCAAAAAAAGAACCAATATTCACCAGATAAAGCCCCTGCCGCTCTGGCAGTCCCTGCCAGTCTTTGGTGATTTTCCAGTAGTGATGACTTTAGGAAGTTAGTTGGTCTGTGGCTGAGGCTGCAACTACAAAAGGATATGTCAGTGATGAAGTGGTTGAAGCAGCTTATTGCTCATGCAGCTGATTTGTTTCTAGGCAGCATTGTGCTGGTTACAGAGCATGTTCTGCTGCCCAGAAATGATAATTCAATTGCCTACAGGAACAACCGTTTCACCAGATGAACGAGCGTTCACTCACTCATCGAGTGATGGACTGCACCTTTAGACATGCAGATTGTTGGGAACGAGTGTTCACAGGAACATTCATCCCTGATGATCTGCTCGATGTTTGGGTTGTGTAAACCCAGCATTGGTCTGTGTTGTAATGTTACTGTCCTGAGCGTGTGGCATGAATGACATGCCATGTGTGTAGCGTGCATTACATAGTGTTCTGCTCTGCACCTTGGGTTGGTGGTGAGATGACACACCGCTGTACTCAGAAGCACCACCATGACTTGTCCTTAGAGGTGGTTGTCTGCAGCACCATAACTTGTCAGAATCCAATGCTGGTGAAGGGATTGGCATCTGGCGTTGCTGACCCAGCTATAACGTCAGCAGTTGGAGTGTGTAGATGTGCTACAGGCACCAGAGATAGGAATGTGGGGGCTGCCTAGAGTCGTTGGCCAATGTAACTGCTAGCCCTGGGCTTGTCCATCAAGTGACCTCCATCAGGATGTGTTTTTCTGTATGTAAATCTGAATATTCCTCTTCAACAAGCAGAGATGTTGAAACTTTTAAGGAACTGATATGCAAAGTTTATAAAAAGATAAGTAGCATAGCAGGTAAATGTATTCACTTGAATTGGAAGTGGAAAACCCCTTTGACGTCTAAGTTTAATAAGTTACTAAAATCATTAACCAACCACAAAGTATAGCATGACTTAAGAGGCTCTAAATGGAAGTCTGTCACCTCACACAATCTTGTAAAAATTCAGTTCTCTGATCTTGAGAAAAACTTCTTTTTATTTTTATGCAAATAAGATTTTTGTGCGCTATGAAATGGCCCCCACCTTTTAGTGCACCGCTGCTCCACCAGTAACGCCACCCAGCTCCCACTATGGCTTGACAGTTTTTGAGATTACACAGGGGACTCAAGTACAGCAAGGCTTTATAATTTTTTTTTTACTTAATAGTAACATAGTAATATAGCTAGTAAGGTTGAAAAAAGACACTCCAGAAATACATCCAGACTGCTCTTGGACTCTTTTCATGAGTTCACCATCACCACCTCCTCAGGCAGAGAGTTCCATAGTCTCACTGCTCTTACTGTAAAGAATCCTCTCCTATGTTGGTGTAGAAACGTTCCTCTAGACATAGTAAATGCCCCCTTGTCACAGTCACAAATAGATCATGGGTGATATCTCTGTACTGACCCCTGATATACTTATACATGGTTATTACATTGCCCAGAATTGTATGCAATACTTTATGCATGGTCTGACTAGCGAGTTGTAAAGTGGCAGGACTATGTTCTCATCACAGGCATCTATGCGCCTTTTGATACAACCCATTATCTTATTGACCTTGGCAGCAGCTGTCTGATACTGGTTTCTACAGCTTAGTATGCTGTTCACTAAAATTCCTAGATCCTTTTCCATGTCAGTGTTAGCCAGTGTTTTACCATTTAGTATGTACTGGTGACTTGCATTATTCCTTCCCATATGCATAACCTTACATCTGTCAGTGTTAAACCTCATCTGCCACTTCTCTGTCCAAGCCTCCAGTCTATCCAGATCCATCTGTAGCAGTGTACTGTCCACTTCTGTGTTAATTACTTTACACAGTTTAGTGTCTTCTGCAAGAATTGATATTTTACTGTGCAAGCCTTCTACAAGATCATTAATAAATATATTGAAGAGAATAGGGCCCAAAACTGACCCCTGTGGCACCCCACTAGTAACGGTGAACCCTCCAATACTGACCCCTGTGGTACCCCACTAGTGACAATGACCCAATCTGAGTATGTACCGTTAATAATCACCTTCTGTTTTCTATCACTGAGCCAGTTACTTACCCACATACAGATATTTTCTCCAAGTCCAAGCATTCTCATTTTATATACTAACCTTTTATGTGGTACAGTGTCAAATGCTTTGGAGAAGTCCAGATATACGACATCCATTGACTCACCCCGGCCAAGTCTAGAATTTAGTTCCTCATAGAAACTGAATAGATTAGTTTGACATGAAGACATGCTGATATGGTGTTATACACTTTTATTCATTGAGATACTCCAGGATGGCATCTATTAGAAAAGCTTCAAGTAGTTTACCCACAATAGATGTTAAACTTACCGGACTATAGTTCTTGGGCTCAATCTTTGACCCTTTTTTGAATAACTGGCACCACATATGCTCTGCGCCCTGTGGAACAGACCCTGACCAAAAATAAAGGTCTGTCTATTTTATTACTTAATTCTGAGACCTGAAAATATCTGGCCACCCTCGGCCCTTATCCAACCTGACAGAGCTTGAGAGGATGTACAGAGAAGAATGGCTGAAAATCTCCAAACCCAGGTGTGCAAACATTGTAGCTTCATACCCAAGAAGACTGGAGGCTGTAATCATTGCCAAAGTTTCTTCAGCTAAGTCCAATGTAAAAGGTTTGAATACTAATGCCAATGCAATATTAGTTTTTCCTTTTCAAAAAAATTTGTAAAGATTTTGAACATTCTGTTTTCACTTTGTCATTATGGGGCATTGAGTGCAGAATGATGAGGAAAAACTTGAATTTGTTTTTATTTTAGCACAAGGGCAAAACATAACAAAATGTAAAAAAAGTGAAAAGGTCTGAAGAATATCCAAATGCATTGTATGTTCAATTACATATGGAGATTTTGAGGCTTATTAGCACCTTTGTCATTTCTATCTTTACTTATTTTGAGTACTAAAGGCTTACAAACAGGACCCCAAGAAAGAAGTTGTGGTCATTGTTTTGAAATCAGGCTCCGGAATTGATTGTTGAGAATATACATTTTCGCGGAAAACTCTAAATACTCGGAAATTGTGTAAAGACATTGCATTGCAAACCCCCATGTCTAGAAGAATTTTAAGCAAAGCCGTTTAGTTTGCAAATATGTCAAATATTGCAGCAATAACTTTGTTTTTAAAGATTACCTCATATTTTTTAAATGTTTTTGAACATGTTGTAATCAATCACTTTGAAAATGAAAGAGACACTGTGTACCATTATTAACATTGTGTACCTGTTGAAAAACTCATACACATCTTCTTCCCACTGTTCTATTTCAGCTCCTTGTCTCCTTTCAGCGGTATTCCAGTCCACGTCTTGTAAACTTTCGGATGCATGTGGTCACAAATGCCGCTGCAGCCAATGACTGGCCCCAGCGGTCATGTGCCCCGAGCAGTACACAACCTAGTAGTGACATGTCACTTGGGGACACGTTACTGCTGAGGTAGGTCATTGGTAAGCCTGTGGTGGGCTTCTCCTTATGCACAGCAGCAAGTCTGATAAAGCAGAGCAGCAGGGAGAAGGTAGATGCCTTCACCAATGATGAGACATGGGGTGTGTTTTGAGCTACCTCAGACTTCCTACAGGCACTGTAACAAAGCTGTAGTCACAGTTGAGCTAAATTGCAGCCAAATAGCAAGCAGTCAGGAAAATGTCAGCAAATCATCCCATCATCCGCTATAGGTACTGAATTACTGTAACAGCGACTGCTGCGCGCCACTGTTCCCCTGCTTACCGCTGCAGTCCTGGGCGCCGTGTTCAGCTTTGATCTGCTGCCTGTGCTTCCCGTTCGCCGCTGCAGTCCTGGGCTTTGTCTGTGTAAGTGCTGTTGCACTGTGATCCGCTCCAGAGTTTCCATTTAGCCCTGGCTACAGCATGCTTGTTCCTTGCATCACTCCCTCTGGGCCCGCACATGTTGGATCATGTGACCATGTTGGATCATGTGACCATGTTGGATCATGTGGGTTGGATCATGTGACCATGTTGGATCATTCAACTGCTACATGATGATGTGTTTCCCTCTTTATGCACTGAAGCTGGCACGTTCCCTGAGCAAGATGGTGCACTACCATATTATGGGTGTCATGTCCGAGCATTCCTAGATGAACAGTTTCCTGGAAAGTGGATTGGTCGTCGTGGGCCAGTTGAATGGCCCCCAAGGTCTCCCGATCTGACCCCCTTAGACTTTTATCTTTCGGGTCATCTGAAGGCAATTGTCTATGCTGTGAAGATACAAGATGTGCAGCACCTGAAACTACGGATACTGGAAGCCTGTGCTAGCATTTCTTCTGCGGTGTTGCTATCAGTGTGTGAAGAGTGGGAGAAGAGGGTTGCATTGACAATCCAACGCAATGGGCAGTACTTTGAACACATTTTAAGTGGTCAAAAACTTGTAAATAACTCATGAAAGAATAAAGTTATGTTAAAACCAATCACACCATTGTTTTTCTTGTGAAATTCTCAATAAGTTTGATGTGTCACATGACCCTCTTCCCATTGAAAAAACTAAAGTTGGATCCAAAATGGCCGCCATGGTCGCCACTCATCTTGAAAAGTTTCCCCCCTCCCATATACTAATGTGCCACAAACAGGAAGTTAATATCACCAACCATTCCCATTTTATTTAGGTGTATCCATATAAATGGCCCACCCTGTATTTTGCGTGTACTTTCCACATTGGTATGTCTGTTCCGGAAAAGATAGAACATGTCTTATACTTGGCCACAAAATGTGGTTCATGGACCCACTAAAATCAATGGTACATAAAAAATAAAAAGGACGCAATATGGACTTCACACAGACCTCATACAGATTTTGCAGATATGCATTTTGTGGACCACAAGATACATACAGTGGTGTGAATGCATCATGGCTGCTTTATTCTAGAAGCAACATCCCTCCTGTGGGAGTCACTCAAGATTGCTGATGGATGGGTCACTTCAGCTGAGGCCATCTTATGGACGTGATCAGCACAGAGAAGACTTGGATAGCTTGGGGCGTGCCAGTACAACATAAGTAAACCATGCAGAACTTCTGATGAACGTGTATTAGTATGTTTGAAATATCCCCTTTGCTCACACATTAGTCAATTTTATTTAATTTTAACTGCCAAGGCAAATAAAAAAAAATGGGATGGATCGAGAGGTCATAGATGATCATGACAACAACATAATTTTTGCCTCCATACAGATCACTAGTCAGACCACACATGGAGAATTCTATACAATTTTGGGTGCCTGTGTATAAGAAGAAGTAGAGCAGGTGCAGGGGAGGGCAACCAATGTAATTAAGAGGACTGGTCCAAGACTGAAACTTGGATGGTGACAAGTATCTGATTGTTGGGGGTCTGACCACTGGGACACTCACTAATCAAAGTTTCAATGGAGTGGTTCTGAACATGCTTGATGTCTGCTCCATTCAAACAGGAACATGAGACCCCCATTCTGGTGTTTCCTGGTTGTCTCAACAGTCCAACCTGCAGCAGTCAGACACTTTCCACCAACCTTTTGTTTTAATCTTGGTCTACCCTTTTAAAGGGTTTCTGTCACCAGAAAATAGCCCATATAAGTGGCCGTAATTTCCCATGTGCCCATGACAGGTGACACCATATATGTAACTAAAAATTCCCTTCGGTTTGCCAGTACTCAGCAG
Source organism: Rhinella marina (assembly GCA_900303285.1). Classification (NCBI taxonomy): domain Eukaryota; kingdom Metazoa; phylum Chordata; class Amphibia; order Anura; family Bufonidae; genus Rhinella; species Rhinella marina. The sequence continues at coordinate 37,816 of ONZH01020679.1, read as the reverse complement.
GCATCGGCAGTCACTGAGCCTGCGCCTGTAAAGCGCACGGCGCAGGCACGGGATTTTAAACTACGGAAAGGGCCTGCAGCGGAGAGAAGAAGCTGCCTGGCCCTGTCAATCTGAAGAAGGAAGGCATGGTTAGAGGTGGGCTAAAGACGATACTAGGTGCAGGGTTACCGCCCCCCTGCAACTAGCGAACGCTCATTTGCATATTATAAAAATCACTTTTTTGAGATAACGGCTGCAGTAGGGGGATTTTTAGTTACATATATGGTGTCACCTGTCATGGGCACATGGGAAATGACAGCCACTTATATGGGCTATTTTCTGGTGACAGAAACCCTTTAAGGTTATGTGTTTATTGCAGTACCAAGACAGGTTAACAAACTAACAATTTGGAAAATAAAGTAAATAAAGTAAATCTAACGATGATTGAAACATGTTTTTGTACAGTACAGATATCTAAAGACATTTTTATACCTAGGGCTTTAACCAGGATAAGGGGGCATACTCAACATCTAGATGAAAGGTTTCAGCACCATTATAGCCTGGGATTTTTAAGAGCAGTAATACTATGGAAAGCTCTGCCAGAGAACATTCTGATGGTTGAGCCATTGAACATGTTCACAAGAGCCTGGATGTCTGTCTTCAAAAAAAACCATAGGAAGTTATAGGTACTAGATTTCTGGAGATATTATTCTGATTGTCATAATTGCCAAGAAGAAATTCCTCTTCTTCTGTGGCGTCCTCTTGTACAGGCAAAGATCCATGGTACTGGCGTGTCAGTTGAAATTCTGGATAATACTTGAAGCGTGCCCCGGCTGTAAGCACACTTCTCCATACAGAGCACACAGTGACGTCACTTGAGCTGCAGAATCTCCAAAGGATCAAAAACTTAATGCAACGCATTCCGGAATTGGTCAAGTTTTCCTTCCTCAGGGATAAAGATCCTTGTTCTCCTAATTATATAGGCATCTCCAGAATTAAATGAGTGCAGTTATGTGAATACTAGGGTACTACACCCCCCATATGTGGACATCATTTACCTTAAAGCCACTAAGCCACTAAATAAACGTTGTTATTTCCCTTCCAGTGTGTATATCACTGTGACACAGTATCACAAGAAAGTGATGAAATTATTGGGTAACACCCAAATGTATAGAAAACTGAATAGTGATCCAACAGATTGTTTTCAGAAGGATCTAGACAGTTTAATACAGAAAGGGAGAAGTACAAATATCCTTACTAAGAATGAGGCATCATTTATTGCCAACCCCTATCCATCGATTACCCAATTCTATCTTGTCCTGAAGATACATAAATCCTCCACAGACCCTCCAGGTAGACCTATTGTGTCTGGTATCAATTGTTTATTCATCAACTTATCTTCACCGGCATAATATTCATTAAATAAATTGCTAGGAAGTGGATGTCATTGAAAGGAAAATCTTATCAAGCATGGTTCACACTATTTAGGCAGGTGTATAAATATGAGAATACTTCTTTCACACTGGCGTTTTTGCTGGATCCGGCAGGGTTCAGCAATAACGCTTCCGTTACTGATAATACAACCGTCTGCATCCGTTATGAACGGATCCGGTTGTATTATCTTTAACATCGCTGGGACGGATCCGTCATGAACTCTATTGAAAGTGAATGGAGGACGGATCCGTTTACTACAGTGTCACACCAAACGGATCCGTCCCCATTGACTTGCATTGGGGGTCATTCCGGATCCGTCTTGGTGCGGATCCCCAGGACGGAGAGCAAACCACAGCATGTTGCGGTTTGCTCTCCGGTCTGGAGACGCAAGTGAACTGAACGGAATGCATTTAGGAGCATTCCATTCTCTTCAGTTTTGTCCTCATTGACAATGAATGGGGGCAAAATTGAAGCGTTTTTTTCAGGTATTGAACACCTATGACGGAACTCAATACCGGAAAAACGAAACGCTAGTGTGAAACTAGCCTAATTCCCTGATAATAAGGCCTAAGAAGAAAATATCTTGTTTTTCTACTGTCTTTTCTCTCTCTCTATGGGAATGGATGGGTGGGGGATTGGTTGGGTTGTAATTGTATAAATGTACTATTATGATATGATGTAATTTAAAAAACAAAAACAAAATAAAAAACATGATGGCATAAGTGCAAAAACAAATAAAGGTTACAGCTCCAGGAAAACCTAATGTTAATGTTAATGTGCATGTTAAAATAAAGCAACTAAAAAAAAACAAAAAGAAATATCAGAGTATTTTTATACAGTAGTGGGTAAGGTTGCTGCTTGCTAAACTAAAAGGTCTGGGGTTCAGTTCCCAGTACACACCCATGAAATTTATTTTTTTTTGTTACATTTTTTAATGTTACTAAAAACAAATAGAGCAAATGGCAGGCGTAATTTTTTTCACATTATTTAACCCATAATAAAAATTGATAGAAATTAAAATCTCTCTGACGAGTTATGGCTCTTATGGCTATAAATTTGAGTAGTGCAGGGGAGAGGGGCCTGCACGGTTTTCCCATACAAGGACCTGAAATGTCTGATGGCATTTACAAGAAATTCAGGATTATTGTATATGTTGGCCATTCAAATGAATGGTTGACCATGTCATTTTGTGGATGAGTGGGATTTGGCAGCACAAGAGGCCGTTACAGATTACACAAAGTAATTTCCTCAGACTGAGAGTAAGGTAACCTGTACTGAGGATGCTTTCTATGTGCCCACAGGACATGAGAAATTACTAACTGTAGACTTTATGATTTACTTAAGCACGACTGTGTGAAAACCAACATCCGGCTAACACAGCCATGCCAGGTACACTGTGTGCGTGCTCCTGTCTGCCCAGATCCAGTGCAATGGGAGAGGATGAGAGGCGAATTTTGAAGACCTATTCTATATATATTTTAAAAATCGTGCAGAGAAGTTAGCCTTGAAAAGCCTTTTGACCCCTTAGTCCATCAACATCAGATTGGTTGGGGTCCAACGCCTTTCACCCCTTATTGCTCTTGTTCCAGAAGTCAGCACTAAAACAACACAGCTCTGTCCATCATGTAGTGGCCAGATCTGGTAACTGCAATGCAGCTCCCATTGAAGTGAGGGAACGGCACTGGTAACTATGCAATGAAACAGCTGATCGGAAGGTGGTAAGGGGTGTTGGACCACCTCCAATCTGATATTGCCTGTCTATCCTGAAGAGAAGTCATCAGTATCAAAATCCTGTACAGACCCTCTAAGGACACGGCCTATTTGGGCTTTAAGGATGCAGCTATTTTTTATTTATTTTTAGTGTCGCACTCCAAAAAAAACCAAATATATATTTTTTCATACTCATTCACTTGAATGAATGATTGAGTTGCGCATATGAACTGCACCATTTACTCTGACAGGTCAGTGTGTGCGTGTCTGTGATAGCATTCCGGACAGGGGTGTAGCTATAGGGGAAGCAGGGAAAGCAGCTGCTTTGGGGCCCAAACTCAGAAGGGGTCCACCCAGGAGGAAGATTTTATTGTCAGGGCCCCTCAACAGTATTATACAATGACATTATATACAGTGACACTGAAGGAAATGGACGGAGTGGCTGCTGGGCCTCGTCTGACCAGCCACAGGAGTGAAGGTCGCCAAGAAGTTGCTGGGTGGGGGCCCTTATTCAAAAATTTGCCATGGGGCCCAGTCATTTCTAGTTACGCCACTGATTCCAGACTAAAAGAATGTTTCCAATTTATCAGAAAGGGTTATTCAAGGACATTCTGGCGTTTGTAGAGAGCTTTGTAGTGCGTGTTTTACAATAAAAATACAGATAAAACTAGAACTTAGCAGTTCAAGAGTGAAGAGCTATGGGTACAAAGACCATATTCTCTAACCGGCTTATATGACTAAATATATTCGTACTTACTACGTAGGTAAATTAAGTGCATATGAAATTCACCATGTGATAGTGATTGATAAAAATCTGCCACAATGTTAAGTGCATCAATGGTAACTGGTCATTATTTGCATAGTGATTCATAAAATAAATGGGTTACGGATTATTAGATCCGAGAAGGCATTGAATTCGGACCTAAGTGATCATCTGCCTCGATAGCTCCTAAATGTGCCAACAAGTCAGTTTAGGAGAATTAAGAGAAACTGTACAGATAACATGAAATCTGAAGAAGAAACTAGAACAATGAACGAACAGTTTATTAAAAAAGACTATCCACAAAAAACATTGGAAAAATCCCTCAATAAAGTCAGACAAATGAATAGGGATATTTTTTTTCAATCAATCTAGAAGGAACCAGACCAAACAGACAATTTAAGACTGATACTGCACAATATAAAACAATAGAAAAAATAATCAAAAAACATTGCCCCTTCTCACCAAAGACAAAGTATTGGGTGCTCTGATATCCGAGAATCCATCTATTGTATACACAAAAGCCCCAAACCTAAGTATTAAAGTAGCACCAACTGTGAAAAATAAGAACCCAAAAAACAAACAGACATGGTTAAATACAAAAGAGTTTTATAGGTGCGGCACATGTAACAACTGCAAAACCACAAAATTCTCCAAAAAAACTACAGAAGTAACATCTACAAGAAATTCCCACTGCCATACCATAAACGAGTGCCTAGCCTGCAACTCGACTGATGTAATCTGTCTCCTCCAGTGCACATGCAATAAGCAGTACATTGGAAGAACCAAAAGACCATTCAAGAAGAGGGTAGCAGAACATATCAACAATATTTGGAAAGGCTATGACCTACATATGGTATCAAAACAGTTCAAAGATTTTCACAATCAGAATCCTAAAGACCTAATTTTTATAGCCCTGGAAAAAGTCTCCAAACAGTGGAGAGGAGGTGGTAGTCATATAAATGACATGTCTAGAGTGAATCCAGAAGGATTTTCGAGTTTGATACCATAGTCCCGGGAGGATTAAATGCGGAAATGGAAATCTTATAAAGATTGTCAGCGCTCCTATTGAAGATTGTCAGCGCTCCTAATACAGCTGAGATCAACAAACAAACAGACTTTAGGATCCGCAATACAAGGGAGCGCGATTAGAATATCGGGAACCCACGTGGAATGCCAAGTGAGAGGTATTTTCAAATTTAGGCACCAAACAGCGGGAACCCACGTGGGACGCCGCACGCCTTATTCCCCCAGCCAAGCGGCCATACGGCCCAAAGACAAGGGACGCCACCTGGATCCTCATCCAATTGGTAATGTATACCAACTACTTATACATTATTGGAGGACAATATCATCATACTCTATAGCAATTGGACATTTATGGTTATAATAGAGGATCTTTATCAGTTTACATGAGTTCACCGAGGCTCTTTTGCAGTAATTAGATACTCTACACAAGTATAACTTTTGACATAAGCGCCACAGATTTGCACCCTAGTGCATAAGTGCACAACGTTGATGGGAATTGGACATATCTTGATGTTTTTTTATTTGACGTTAGTTTGATATATCTGTTTTTTACATCTTTTTTATATTTTATTTTACCATTTTTATTGTATCTACCCATTGTATGACCATCTCTTGATATTACATTGTTTACCAGCGCTGGTGATACACATTCCCCCTATTATTTTATGAATAAATAGATTTATCCTGATACACATTCCCCCTATTATTTTATGAATAAATACATTTATCCTTTTAACAGTATCAGGTGGTATATATTACAATAACCAGGTGAAGAGAGTGCTCATTACACCTTCTCTGTCTTTTTGCATTTCTCTAAACGGCTAAGAGTAAGCCGGTTGATTTACAACACCTTTGTTTCCATTCATTGTTAGCTGGTGAACCACTGTGTCCCATTTTTAAGTGATTATTTTATATTTTCACTCATTCGGACCACCAGGAGAATGAAGGAATGTAGTTTTTATCTACAGATTTAAAAAGGAACTACTCTAAGGCTATCTTCATATCTCTGTCTGTGCTTCCGGCTTGCAGTGGTTTTCGTCCGGCAGATTCTTGTCATTTTTGCCAAATATTAAAACCCATTCATCGGGGAAACAAGCAATTGTGCATTATTATTTATAGGATTATACCATTGGAATATATATGTATTATTTTTTTTTATATTCATTGTTGTCTTATTTAGTGTCAATAAATCTATGTTTGTAATATATAGGGTCCTGTGTCTTGAAGGATTATTTGACTTCTATTAGTTGATTATTATAATTTTGTGAGGCTCTATAAGGCACATAGAGCGGTGTCATATCACTCAGCACAAAGAACGATCTATTATTTATTATTGACTATTTTTCATATTTTGTTTTTTGGATTTTGGAAGGGTACAGGCATTGTGTACTATTGTTATCATAAACAATTATATAATTACTAGTGATGAGTGAGCATGTTCGGCTGAACTCGCTGTTCGGCCGAGCATGCTGGCGCTCGGGTCCACTCGGTGTTCGGCCGAACACCAGGTGTACTCGAGCGCCATTAATTAATTAGCGTGCGGGGAGGGATGGCATTCAGTGTAATGCCAGTAGCCATCTTAGCTACTGGCATTACACTGATTGGCTGGCCGGGAACGACCCGGTGACGCATTCCCAGCCAGTGTTAGTCAGGGAGAGCTGCCACAAGGAGGGACAGATAGTGTAGGGACAGGAATGGCTAGGCAGGGATAGATTTTATTTTAAAAACAAATAAAAGCCCTTTTGAGGGCTATTGGAACATTTGGGGCATTTTTTAAATTTTACTTGGGGGACCTTTTTACTCGGAAGAGCGGGAGGGGGAGCCTGGTTTAGTCGCATTGGCTTACATTACGCTCGGGTGCTCGGCCGAGCACTCGAGCACTCCCTAGTGCTCGGCCAGATCACCGAGCATTCGAGCACCCAGGTGCTCCATCAACACTAATAATTACATATTAAAACAAAAGCAGCTGCCCGTCTTCAAATCTGTTGCGAGATAGGAAATAATGTCAGACACAGTCCTAACCTGACAATAAGACACATTAAATTAAATAGGCATCAACAGTCTCAAACTTGTCCAGAGGGGGTTGCTCCACCACCTTACAGAGGGTATGGGGTGGCAAGGAGAGCATTCTGTGAGAAACAAGGGGTAATGGGGAGAAGTCTGTGCAAAAGAGAGTCTTGGAGAGTAGTCAGCGAAAGGCATGGGGACAGTGGCGTAGCTACCAGGGAAGCAGGGGAAGCAGCTGCTTCGGGGCCCGAGCTCAGAAGGGGCCCGGGAGCAGTCACTGTACCCCTGTCAGAGCAGCTGACTTCCCCCGCCTCTCCCCAGCATCAGGATGGTCCGATGTGGGCGGAGCTATCATAGCCCCACCTCCTTTCCTACCCACGATTCTTGCCGCCGGATCCTTCCATGCGGAGCATGCTGGACAACAGTAGGATTTCCACAACCTCCCAGTGACGTGAGTGTCAGGGGAACTGGGGTTATAATCAGCTTTCCCAGACTGTCCTCATGTCTCTGCACATGTGACATGCAGTACAGTAGGAAAGCTGGGTGACATTACATCATGAGATGTCATCCAGCTTCCCTGCTATCCTGCATGGCACAAGTGCAGAGGCATTAGAGTATGGGGGAGAGGCACAGCAGGAAAGCTGGGTGTCTATATATGTGTATTGTATATGTGTGCGTCCATGTATGTGGTGACTGTGTATGAGTGCGTCCATGTATGTGGTGACTGTGTATGAGTGCGTCCATGTATGTGGTGACTGTGTATGAGTGTGTCCATGTATGTGGTGACTGTGTATGAGTGTGTCCATGTATGTGGTGACTGTGTATGAGTGTGTCCATGTATGTGGCGACTGTGTATGAGTGTGTCCATGTATGTGGTGACTGTGTATGAGTGCGTCCATGTATGCAGAGAGTGCGTGTATAAGTGCGTCTATGTATATGGTGAGCGCATGTATATGGAAAGTGCGTGTATGAGTGCAGCTATGTATGTGTGTGGGGGGCCCATACAAAAATTTGCTGTGGGGCCCAGTCAGTTCTAGCTACACCTCTGCATAGGGAACAGTCTTGAATAAGAGGGCTGCAAGGAGGAGTAGGGCAGGGACCTTCTTGGAATTAGAACATGTCTTATTTGGCAAACACTTCACCTGAAAAGTGAAAATTAATGGCACTTACACAATTCAGGGAATTCAGCTGTCTTCTATAGCTGTGGTCTACTCGTTCATCCTGGTATGAGTAACAGACGGCTGCTTACATCAGCGGCAGGCTCGGTCACATGGATGAATCTGATGAAAGCATTAATGGTTTTAATTAAACCACAAGGGTAAAAGCAGTCTAAACTGTGCAGTAGAACCCACTTACTTTGTCAGAAAATGACCCTTACTGGGTTCTCTGACCATAGAATTCTTGTAGAGCAGTAAAGGTCACTGTAACGTAGGGTATTTTTCTGGTCTGGGGTCTTAATTTATTTATGTTACTATAAAGGCTATGGCTACAGAAGTCAGCGGCCAAAGATGTCTCAACAGTAAACTCTACATTTGCCAGCAGATGTCATCATGGTGGTCTGGATGGAGCAAATCTTTGGTGCTGTCCGAATAGAGGCTTTGTCCATAAGTTGGCCCACGTGACCAGACACATCACTGACTCTCCTCCATTCTAACGTACTACACTAAAATCCCAAGAGTGCAAGTGCAGATGGCAGGTGCGGTGTATTTGTATAGGGGAGGCAGAGTGATTTGCCCGGACACATGACCCTCCATCAGTTGCCATTTCATGGACAGCACCTCCATGCAGACAACAAAAAAGACTTGTGCAACAGGGATCATACTGTAATTTATGAAATGTAGAAATTGCACAGAATATCAACAAAAGCTATACTAGTACATGCTGTATCGTTTTCTCATAAACACATTGATCAACAGTAACCAGAAAGTGCCCAACACCATTTCAAAACTTAATCCAACAGAAGTTGCGACAGAATCAAAGTTGAGTCAATATTTCTAAGCCGGGAGGGGGGGAGATATATGAGAATGTGACTTTTTAAAGTCAGTTTTGAGTTGAAGCTGGTCAAATTTATCAAAAGTTGCTCAATTTTTGTTAAATTTGGCTCATCTTTAAACGTATTACTTTTGTCTAGAAATGCAAGTCCACACTGTTCCACTGACCTGAATTCACAGCATCATGTCGTAAGTTCCTGCCTGATCGTGGGTCTGCTGTACTGTACCCATGTGTTTAGTACTGCTTAAAAGCTATTAACACCTTCGGGACAATATTTTTTATGATTAAATTTTTTTCGTTTTGTGCTAAAAATCATTTTTTCAATTGGTCTTAAAAATTTGCAGCAGTTTTTGTGATACAGGTAGTTACAAATCAGTCTGTTTGCAGACTTTCCCTCCTGAGTTCGGCTCATGTGAAGCCTTACCTCTGATCTCCTGACCTCATAAACACTCATTATAGCTAAACTCTTATCAAACTGACAAGAATTTGGCTTAAATAGGTGTTTATGAAGTCAGGGGATCAGAGATAAGGCTTCACATGAGCCGTCAGCTCACGGACCTCAGAAGGGACAGTCTGCAAATAGACATTTATCTGCATGTACTGTATCACAAAAACTGCTGAAAATTGTTAATAATGACCAATTGAAAAAATATTTTTTTTTGCCCAAAATGAGTAAACTGCAATCGTAAACAAAAATAAAATGCCTCGAAAGTGTCCATAGCCTTTGAGTAGGCTAGACTATGAGGGTTTTCAAGAGTTCATTGCACGTGACCATGGCTTCTGCTCAGGCCATCAATTGGCCGGCAGCGGTGACGTGCGTGTAGATAACATAACAAAATTTCTGGCCAGTGGGGAGTGGAAACAGAGGAGAAGGGAGCCTGGCACTGGAACAGGAGCCCTGATGACAAGTGAGTCTTTTTTTTAATTCCTGCACCCTACCTGGTTATATCAAAAGGGGTTCCCAATCTCAGAGAACCCCTTCATCATTAAGAATACTATGGCAGTTTTCCAGTGATTATATGTAGTCAGTGCATCCTGAGCTGTGATAGGCAGAACATGGACATGCCTCCTGAGCTGTGATAAGAAGAGCTGAGACACACCTCCTGAGCTGTGATAGGGAGAACATGGACACGCCTCCTGAGCTGTGATAGGAAGAGCTGAGACACGCCCCCTGAGCTCCCCAGAGCTGAACTCCCCTTGAGCTGTCAGCTTGATATAAATCTAGCAGAGCAATGAATGGGGAGATCTCTGGATCCATGTAAGATACAAGGCTGGTTCTAACTCTGTTAGAAAGAGGTTGTCGTGTACTATATGATGTCTGATCATTTTCTTAGATTATCATGGGATAACCCCTTTAAACAAGAATTATGTTACAGTATCAGGAAACAAGTGTTCATACTATAGAGGCTGCTAAATGGCTCTCAAAGAGTTAATGCCCCTCCCTGGCTTTTCACATCCTCTTTGCTATTAGGTGGTGTGAACCTTTATAGAATTGTATTTTTAGCAATCAAAAAGTGTGGAATTGGTCCAAAGGTCAAGGAAAGGGTATAAAGTGGCCTTCCATCTTGGATGAATAAATCATAAACTATAATGAGGCCCAGTAGGATCTCTGTTTAGGAGCCTCCTCTCTTCTAAGTAAGCCAATGAACGGTTATCAGTGGTGTACCCCAAGGTTCAGTGCTGGGTCTGCCATTATTGATATCGCGGATGGGATTAATAGCACCATTTCTATTTTTACAGATGACACTAAGCTGTGTAGTACTGTGCAGTCTATGGAAGATGTGCATAAACTACAAGCTGACCTGGACACTCTGAGTGATTGGGAATTAACTTAACAAATGAGATTCAATGTGGATAAATGTAAAGTTATACATCTGGGTAGTAATAATCTCCGGGCATCATATGTCCTAGGAGAGGTAACACTGGGAAAGTCAATTGTACAGTCATGGCCAAAAGTTTTGAGAATGATACAAATATTAATTTTTACAAAGTCTACTGCTTCAGTTTTTATAATGGCAATTTGCATATACTCCAGAATGTTATAAAGAGTGATCAGCTTAACAGCAATTACTTGCAAAGTCAATATTTGCCTACAAAATTAACTTTATCCCCCAAAACACATTTCAACATCATTGCAGCCCTGCCTTAAAAGGACCAGCTAACATCGTTTCAGTGATTGCTCCATTAACACAGGTGTGGGTGTTGATGAGGACAGGGCTGGAGATCAATCTGTTATGATTAAGTAAGAATGACACCATTGGACACTTTAAAAGGAGGCTGGTGCTTGGCATTATTGTTTCTTTTCTGTTAACCATGGTTATCTCTAAAGAAACATGTGCAGTCATCATTGCACTGCACAAAAATGGCCTAACAGGGAAGAGTATCGCAGCTAGAAAGATTGCACCTCAGTCAACAATCTATCGCATCATCAAGAACTTCAAGGAGAGAGGTTCCATTGTTGCCAAAAAGGCTCCAGGGCGCCCAAGAAAGACCAGCAAGCGCCAGGACTGTCTCTTAAAAGTGTTTCAGCTGCGGGATCGGGCTACCAGCAGTGCAGAGCTTGCTCAGGAATGGCAGCAGGCAGGTGTGAGTGCATCTGCACGCACTGTGAGGCGGAGACTCTTGGAGCAAGGCCTGGTCTCAAGGAGGGCAGCAAAGAAGCCACTTCTCTCCAGAAAAAACATCAGGGACAGACTGATATTCTGCAAAAGGTACAGGGAGTGGACTGCTGAGGACTGGGGTAAAGTCATTTTCTCTGATGAATCCCCTTTTCGATTGTTTGGGACATCTGGAAAACAGCTTATTCGGAGAAGACGAGGTGAGCGCTACCACCAGTCTTGTCTCATGCCAACTGTAAAGCATCCTGAAACCATTCATGTGTGGGGTTGCTTCTCAGCCAAGGGAATCGGCTCTCTCACAGTCTTGCCTAAAAACTCAGCCATGAATAAAGAATGGTACCAGAATGTCCTCCGAGAGCAACTTCTCCCAACCGTCCAAGAGCAGTTTGGCGATCAACAATGCCTTTTCCAGCATGATGGAGCACCTTGCCATAAAGCAAAGGTGATAACTAAATGGCTCAGGGAACAAAACATTGAGATTTTGGGTCCATGGCCTGGAAACTCCCCAGATCTTAATCCCATTGAGAACTTGTGGTCAATCATCAAGAGACGGGTGGACAAACAAAAACCTACAAATTCTGACAAAATGCAAGCATTGATTGTGCAAGGATGGACTGCTATCAGTCAGGATTTGGTCCAGAAGTTGATTGAGAGCATGCCAGGGAGAATTGCAGAGGTCCTGAAGAAGAAGGGTCAACACTGCAAATATTGACTTGCTGCATTAACTCATTCTAACTGTCAATATAAGCTTTTGTTACTCATAATATGATTGCAATTATATTTCTGTATGTGATAAAAACATCTGACAAACACACATAAAAACCAGAGGGCAGCAGATCATGTGGAAATATAATATTTGTGTCATTCTCAAAACTTTTGGCCATGACTGTACAGAAGGATTTGAGTGTCCTTGTAGATGGCAGATTAAATAACAGAACAAAGTCAATCAGATGCGTCTAAGGCTAGCATCATATTGTCTTAAACAAGGCATGCACTCGCGGGACAGGGAAGTAATATTACCACTTTACAAAGCGTTGGTAAGGCCCCATCTGGAATATGCAGTTCAGTTCTGGGCACCAGTCCATAGAAAGGATGCCCTGAAGCTGGAAAGAGTACAAAGGAGTGCAACTAAACTGGTTAGGGGCATGGAGGGAGTTATGAGGAAAGATTAAAATAATTAGATTTATTTAGTCTTGAGAAGAGATGTCTAAGGAGGGACTTGATTTATCTATATACCACATTTTCACCTTATAAGACGCACCTGCCTATAAGACGCAACTAGGTTTTAGAGGAGGAAAAAATATTTTCATTAGACCTCAGATCAGACACGCAATAAGATCCCCAATATTAATCAGAATTGAGTACTGACCCCAAATGTTAATCAGACCTCATATCAGACCCCCATTGTTATTCAGACCCCCAATGTTATTCTGACCTCAGATCAGACCACCAATATATAAATGGGGGCACCGCCTCCACCTGGAGAGGAAGCAGTTTAGTCCTGCACCTGCACTAAGTGCATGATAGTGCAAGTGTATATGGCAGGTGCAGTTTATTTGAATGGAGAAGACATCACATGGATGTGATTTGCCTGGTCAGGTCACATGACCCTCTATCAGCGGCCATCTTATGGACAGGACCTCTGTGTGGACAGGACAAAAGACTTTGTATATAAGGGGGGCATTCCTTATGAAATATAGACAATGGTGCAGAATTTCAACAAAGGCAATATTAGTAAATGCCATATAATCATCTCACAAATATATTGGTCAACAGTAACCATAAAGTGGCCAACCCTTTTAAATGAATTCTTAGAATTGAATAACATTAATGCTGATGAAAATGAGTAGATGTCTGGTTTCTCACTTCACTTCCCATAATTCACATCTCTATACATCCTTTGGCGGAACTGGATTGACTTAAATCTTTTTTCAACTGTACTACTTATGTAATATATTTCCAAACAGCCCCATTGTATGAGGGAGCTCGCCATGTACGGTATGTCTAAACTTGTTGTTGTTAACACATAACCCAAAGTCGCTTACGGAATCCATAATAAAGAACCACAACAATTGGGTAAATGAAACTTGAAGCTCCCTTTCCTGAAAACCTAGTTCCTCTTCTGAGGTTTGCAATACTTGAAAACTTAGTAACTGTAAAAAATTCTTACAATGGCCGCCTATCACTTCATATCATACATAAGACTGATGTGAATCAAGATTTTGCAAGAGTCATGAGAAAAGAAATGTTGTTATTGTTCTTAGAGAACGAGTATGATTTCCTCCAAGTGACTCATCATGAGGAAATGTCTTAGGAGAATGAGTTTATGTAGGGGAAGTCAAAGGGCTCGTATGATGGCTACAGACAACCCTCTTCCTATTAGGGTATATCAATGTTATAAAGGGGGGAGGTCCTCAGTATGAGCCACAATGGAGACCCCCTAACTAAAAGTGTCTCACTTTGTGTCAGTCCCAGCCATGTATAACACTATCCACTATCAAGTGGATGGAGCTGTGTTACTCTGAAACAGCGGTTGGGGGTGCATGGTGTTGGACAACACCGTTAAAGTGACCTTTCTGTTCAAGAAACAAAAATTCACATTAACTGGGGAACAAACAGAACACTTATCCGATGGCTTCTTTTTCATCTTTTTAGCTGCATATCCATCAATTCCCAGGCTCCTCTTCTGCCATCCAAGATGGCCACACTGCACCTCAGCCTACCTGATGCATACTGAGCATTTCATAGTCTAGGACACTTCCTGCTTCCCTTGGATTGGACGGTACTGCTCACCTGAACAGCGCTGGCCAATCCAAAAGCAGGGCTGGACAAGCAGCAAGTGGTTTGGGGTACTAAATGTGCAGGGTGTATCAGGTAGTTTGAGAAGCGGTGCAGCCATCTTGGATGGCAGGAGATAAGTTCAAGTACTAAAAGGTCTACACAGGGGTGGACTGGAAAGTTAAAGTGGCCCTGGAAATAAGGAAATAAAAAAAGGCGTACTTCCATTCTCCCTGCCTACTTGTTTTGGCCCATCTTCTGTCACTTTGAACCCACCTACAACATACGGCTACTTTTAGTTTTTTTTTTTCCAGGGCCACTTTAAGTTTCCAATCCACCTGTGTTTCCAATCCACTTTAGTACTGTGTGGTAGTACTACGGGGAAATGCCCTAGATTATCCAGTTATACATTGGGATTGCTAAGTCTTAAAGGGCACCCCCCTGCTGGGTATTTCACATGGGCCGCTTCCCTCCCTTTCTTATGTAATTATTCTTTTTGCTCTATCATCACAGGGACCTTACTCTGAATCCAGCGGACATCGCTGTGTGTGCTGTATGATAGACTTTTTTAGGTAAGTGGGACAGGGTGAGTATCGTTATGCATTGGGCGAAGTTAAAGGCAGGGGCGTAGCTAAAGGCTCATGGGCCCTGGTGCAAGAGTTCAGCTTGGGCCCCCCCCCCCCCCGTTACCGCTGGTGCACCTAGCTTTTCTGCCGGCTAAGTCAAAAATTGAACCCCCCCCCCATGCCAAATTCTCACCCTAACCTTTTCCCTCCTAACATTGCGTACAGGATATCACTACAGAACGTACAGGGTAAGACTATATTCACACATTTTTTTCAGCCTCCGATCTACATATTTTGCGGCTCAGATGCGGACCCATTCACTTAAATGAGCACTGTGTGCTGTCCCATTGTTACAGTGGATCTGCAAAAAAAATGGATGCCATACGGAACATCATCCTTTTTTTGCGGATCCGCAATTTGCAGACTGCAAAACACAATGTCCGTGTGAATGTAGCCTATTACAGCGCCCCATACCTCTTACATCCAGTATAATACAGCGCCCCATACCTCTTACATCCAGTATAATACAGCGCCCCATACCTCTTACATCCAGTATAATATAGTGCCCCATACCTCTTACATCCAGTATAATACAGCGCCTCATACCTCTTACATCCAGTATAATACAGCGCCCCATACCTCTTACATCCAGTATAATACAGCGCCCCATACCTCTTACATCCAGTGTAATACAGCGCCCCATACCTCTTACATCCAGTATAATACAGCGCATCATACCTCTTACATCCAGTATAATACAGCGCCTCATACCTCTTACATCCAGTATAATACAGCGCCCCATACCTCTTACATCCAGTATAATACAGCACCCCATACCTCTTACATCCAGTGACGTCTCCTCTGATGTAGATCTTCTCTTTCCTCATCTTCTCCTTTCAGACCAGACGCCATTTTTCAGCCATTTCTCATCTCTGCAGTTTGACAGAAAAAAATCTTAGTTTACTACTTTTCCATCATCCTCCCGTCTTCTGGACAAATAATCCTACCACCCCCAGTACTGTGCCACTAGTACCACACAGATGTGTGTGCTATGCTGATACTATGCCAGGGTGCCCCCACAGTAATAGTGCCCCTCAAAGTCCCAACTAATAATTCTCTGCCAGAGTGCACTTGTTAGTGATAGTGCCCCCAAGAGTACTAATGTCCCCACTGTGCCGCAGAAGTAATAATGCTTCCAATGTGTAATTGCCCCAATAATGTGCCAGTAAGAAGTGCCCCCATAGTGCCCCCCAATAATGTGCCAGTAAGAAGTGCCCCCATAGTGCCCCCCAATAATGTGCCAGTACAAAGTGCCCCAATAATGTGCCAGAAGTGCCCCCAAAATTTCACCCCAATAATATGCCAGTAAGAAGTGCTCCCCACCCATAGATGCCCCCCCCCAAATTATGTGCCAGTAAGAAACGCCCCAATAATGCACCAGAAGTTCCCTCCATTGATTCCCCCTCAAAATCATGTGCCAGTAAAAAGTGTCCCACCACCATAGATGCCCCCCAAATCATGTGCCAGTAACAAATGCCCCCAGTGCCTCCATGTGCCAGTAAAAATGCCCCCAGTGCCCCCATAAGCCAGTAAGAAATGGCCCCAGTGTCAGTAAAAATGCCCCCAGTGCTCCTGTGCCATTAAGAAATGCCCCCAAGTGCCAGTAAGAAATGCCCCCCAGTGCCCCCATGTGCCAGTAAAAAATGCCCCCATGTGCCAGTAAAAATGCCCCCATTGCCCCTATGTCCCAGTAAGAAATGCCCCCGCTGCCAGCAAAAATGCCCCCAATAGAGCTCCGGTCCGTGATTGCAACAATAAGAAAAAATAAACACTAATACTTACCTCCTTGGAGCTGGCAGCGATGCGATGCAGGCCTCTTCCGGCCTGTGTCCGCGCTGTACGGCTCAGGCGGCGCGATGATGTCATCGCGCCGCCTGAGCCGGCCTCTGGTAGGCTGCAGGCCTAGTGCTGTGGCGTCTCCCCTGCCCCACAGTACAGGCATCTGTATCACTGTCCTGAGGACGGCGATACAGATGACTATGGAGATGAGCGCTTCCACAATGGAAGCGCTCATCTCCTTCTGCCCCGCCGCCGCCCCCAACTGTCCGCAGGGGCTTAGGGGCCGGTTGCAACTGCGACCGCTGCGACCCCTATAGCTACGCCCTATAGTCTGCAGTAAGGGTACAGAGGGGAGGTAACCAGTTGGGGGTGTGTACCTGCACAGTCTGACTCTATCCAATCAGTGCTGCCATTTTCAGACTGTGCAGGTACACACCCCCAACTGGTTACCTCCCCTCTGTACCCTTACTGCAGACTGCTAGAAATTCATTCATAACTTCTAGAAGGAAAAATTATGAAATGGCACAACATAGAAACATAAGAATAGATGCTCTAGAATTGTTATTACATGGGGAATGCATGAAGCTATTAAAACAGGCATGGTGACAGGTCCCCTTTAAGAGATGGGGTTATAGGGAGCCACATTAATTTTGGGTCTGATCTGAGGTCTACATTTAGAGGGGTTACCCAATGACTAATGTAAAGAATGAAAATCAGAGGCAATTTGCCTGCTCTACCTAAGGCACCAAAATACCTTGTCCCAGCTCATTAGTATAGCTTTAGAGGATAGGGGGACCCAGGGAGCGGTGAATGAGGTGTCCTCCTCTTTAATTTCACCACTCCCTGGACCTCTTGTGCAGGTGCAAGTGCTGCCTGTGTGCTCACCACATACAGTATCAGGACATAGTGCAGCTCTGGCAACCATCCTTCCAAGTGTCCTCCTTTATGAAAACCAAAATATGGTCACCTTACATCATGTTATCAGATAGGAGTAGCCCTTTAAAGGGCATCTGACAGCATGAACAACCCTATTAAACCAGGTATACTGCTGGTTGGGGTTGGTCACACTGAGTATACCTCTGTTTTTAAAATTGGTGGCCCCATGGTAGAGAAATCTGGACTTTATAGCATATGCTAATGAGAGCATTGGGGGAAGACTGTTGCGGTCCGAACTGGGCATGCGCCAATTCAACATTCATCGTCGCATGTGCGGGAAAACAGGACCAGGTAGGAAGACAGCAAAAATGCCTGGCCCTGTCATCGAAGGAGATGGGAAGATGGCTAAGGGGAGAAAAGGCTGTGATACAGAAGTGCTCTGAGGGGCTAGGCCCACCCCTTGGTGCTCCAAACACCTAATTTGAATATGCAATAAAGTGCACATGTTTCTACAACAGGGCCACAGTTTTCAAATACAGTGGGATGGTTTAACTCAATATGATCAACCCTAACAGGCAGCATGCCTGGTTTATTATGGTTGGCCATGCCAACAGATGCTCTGTAAAGATACCAATGACCATAATCAATATCAGATCAGCGGGGGCTATGACTCCAGGCACCCCTGCTGATCAACTGTTTGAAGGGACCTCAGCGCTTGTGTGAGTGTTGTGCCCTCCTGCACACCTTCCCATGTAATGGCGGTGCAGTGATTATGGGGGTGGCCATCTTGTCTGAGCTGTTCTTAACAGCATTAAGAAAATTGCTTTACGACAGCCCCATAGTCCATGGACACAATAGTTAGGAGGGACCTCATTGACATTTATGGGAGAGTTTTCTAGGCATGCTCTGTGCCCTGTGCAGAGGTCTTTGTACAAGGAGAGAATAGATAAGATGTCACATTTCCTTTAGTAAATCCCCCAGCCTGCTTTACTTGAAAACAAACGTTTTTTAAAGATTCTATGTATAATGAAATATTACATACCCACCTAATATAAAAAATAGGGGGGTCCTTTATTAACACCGGCATTTTAGACGCCAGTCTTAATAACCCCTTGTGCTGTCGGTGCAGAGGCGCATCCACCGCCGGCCTAAATGTAAGACAGCTTCCTTGCTGGCTTAAATTTATACCATTTTCTATGCCTAAAACAGAAACAGCGTAAAAATGATAAATGGAAAGGGTCACCTTCCCCGACCACAATACAACCCCTTTTTTAGACCTGACGTGAGCGGGGAAAAGTCGCAGACAGTAGTACAAATAAACTTTGCGTTGCAACCTGTTCCAGATATACGCCAGAAAACTGTTGTATATCTGATAGTAAATGACCCCCTAAGTCGTTTGAACAGTTGAGCAACATATCAAGGAAAAGGAATCTAATTTCTATTGATTTAGTGACCACCTAGAGTCAAATACGTGGGTCGATATTTGCTAACCCAATCATTACAATGTAAATGTATTGGTTAAATGTGAAAAAACCTCGGCTCATTTTGCAATGAATCACATCATTGCAACACACCTTCCCCTATAAAACACGCTGCTGTGAGCGGCACAGTCCAGTGCAGGCTGTGTCCTCCGACTGCCACAATGATGCAAATACATTGCTTGGTTCTCCTGTCACTGTGTTATGGCGCACTCGCCATGCCAAGATTTGAAAACAACGCAGACGTCAGCTCTACAGATCAGGATTTAGCACAGGTATGTCTTGGAAAAAAAAGTGAAAGGTATTATTAGAGTCTTTAGAAAATTGAAAAGGGATTATATGTATAATAAAAAGTTAACAAATGTGCTAATATAGTGTTGTGAGCTTCAAGATCTCTGCTTGCTGTCATTCAATACGCACCTTCATTGCCTACTTCCAGGTGATGTTACAAGGCATAGCTCTGATAACTCTCCTGTATGTGTAACGAGTGGTACTCTTGTATGTCCATGTCCTGTCTTGAACAGGACAGGTTTTTATCCCCCTGGAAGTAAACAATGATATTGAAGGACAGCAAGCAGAGATCTTGATCAGTGAACAATTGATACAAAAAGTATATTGGAAATATTTGTAACTTTTCATTATAGGACAAAAAATGACATTTATTTTCTGAAACCAAAGTTTCGCTGTTATAGAAACATACAATAATGACAAAGGGTTTTTCCTAATTTTATATCTTGACGACCTATTCTTAATAAAGGGTTATCAATATCAGACCTGTGGGGGTTCAACTCCCAGCACCCACGTCAATCAGCTGTTTGAAGGAGTGCTGCAGCCAGATTGTATACAAGGCAGTGTGCGGTACATTGTATAGTGGCTGTTCTTGGTATTACAGCTAAGTTCCATTGACTTTAATGGGACTGAGATACAGTGAGGTCATGTGACTGATGAACTTCATGTCACAGGTCAAAGAAGTATTTGGGTTAATTTGTTCCCAAAAATTGTTCAAATAATCCGCCCATGAAAATGGGCCCTAAGATTGCTGAATAAAAGTAACTTGTAGTCTATCACCATGGAAAAATATACCATATTTTTCACCCTATAAGATGGTTTTAAAGGAAGAAAATAATAAAAAAAAATATTTTTCATCAGACCTCAGCTCAGAACCCCAATATTAATCAGACCTCAGAACAGACCCCTAATGTTAATAAGTCCCCCAATCAGACCTCAGATCAGACCTCCATGTGAACGACCCCCAGTCAGACCTCAGATTAGACCTCTATAAGTCACCCAATTAGACCTCAGATCACACCTCCATGTGAATGACCCCCCTGCTCAGGACACTGCCACCGCTCCTCACACCCAGCGCTCTTCTTCTTCCTGCCACTCACTGTGCTCCAATACGCACAGCGCGAGGTCACAGAGTGCTGCCATCCTCTTGCTATGCACAGTCAAAGCACAATGAGCAACTGAGAACCAGAAATTAGTGAGTACAGAGCCCAGGGAGCCTTCCATTCACCACTCCCCGGTCCTCCTGTAGTAATGAGTGCTTCTATAATGGAAGCACTTATTAGTATTTGCCCCATAAGACACACTGAAATTTTTCCCCTACCTTGGGGAGGAAAAAAAATGTGTCTTATAGGACGAAAAATACGGTAGGTTTGTACAGAAACTGTGAACATAAAACGGTACATATTTTTTATCAAGACAAAGTTGCCTCGTTATTTACATTTGAACCACAATTTTTGTGCCGTGCCCTTTAATACTGTCATATACCGCTATTCAAAGTGTGGTATTTTAGGAAAAGGCTGTGTCATATTTAAAGTTAGCAACCAATCCAGGGATGGACTGGAAACTTAAAGTGGCCCTGGAAAAAAATAAAATAAAAGTGGCCCATTGTTGTAGGTGGGTCCAAATTGACAGAAGGCGGGACAACAAAAGTAGGCAGGGTTAGCAATACCATAGTAGAAAATAACGTCCCAGCAGAACCAAATACCACAGTGCTGCGCAATATAACACCCCAAAAGCTGGTCCTCTGTGGGCCATCAATAGTTGCCATTTTCGGTCCTTCTCCTCCAGTTGTTTCTAATTAACATATGGAGCAGGGGGTTAGCTGTTGAAATCAGGAAAGCTTGCGCAGTACCTCACAGCGTTAATAACCGTCAAGTGCTAATTATGTACCTGGCCAGCAGCAGAGAGGATGGCTAGGGCAGCTCCTGGGCATCAGCTCACCGGGAAATTTCCCTGTAGGGTCGGTAGACCCGTCTCATTCAACATTTTCTGTGCCATTTTTAGGCATAGAAAATGGTCTAAACTTAGAAGTGGTGGTGCATCCGCCAAAGTTATGTAGAGGCCGGTGCCTCTACATAATTTTGGCGGACCCACTGCCAGTGCTGGGCCTTATTAAGACTAGCGTTAATAAATGACCCCCATTGTGTTTATGTAGACATGGATTTCTAGGGCAGTTTTTTGTGTGTTTCAGGTGGGCTGCCTCTTTCACAAAGGCCTACTGTTTTATGTACTTAAAGGGGTTGTCTCATTAAGACAACTTATACCCTATCCTGTGTCTGATCAGTGGGATCCGACGGCAGGGGCCACCACTGATCCTCATTTCAATGGGACTGGCAGAGATAGCCAAGTACAAGCTCCATAGAGCTGAATGTAGTGGCACTGAGCATGTGTGACCGTCATTCCATTCAAACAAGAGAACATCCCCTGTTCTAGTGATTAGTAAAGGCCTCAGCGGTCAGACACTCTCCTGTACTGTGGATTGTCTATAACCCATATTATTAGATCTTTTAGAATACTTCATAGTTTCATAAACCAATTTCTTTGCAATTTTCTCCCCTAGGAATACTTAAATAAATTCTACCCATCCACCTCTAGAGATAGAAAGACATTTAGGGAAAGGCTGGAGGAAATGCAAAAATTCTTTAGGATGAAAGTAACAGGAAAGCTGGACACAGACACCATGAATATAATGAAAACCCCTAGATGTGGCATGCCAGACCTGGCAGAGTTCTCAACATTCAATGGAAGACCAAGATGGCAGAAAAACTCTATTACCTACAGGTGGGTGCCATGGATCAGGATATTAATGGCCCTGTATCTTTTTTTTATGTTATTATAAATCCTTTTTTCCTACGTTGTCTTGAAGCCAATCTCCATACAAAAATTTACAAATGGCCATGTCTTAGAAAATTGGAAATCTGAGGAGCAGCAAAAGTTTATGAATTAAAACATCTGTCACTCATTGACTTCTGGGTTCAGTGACGTGAAAAGATCCTGTGCGCACGCGCCGTTAAAGGGGTTATCCAAGTTATATTTATTGATGACCTATCCTCAATAAATAGTAGGGAAGTCACTGGGATCCATCAGGTGCTATGGTCTGGGGGCGACTACTACCTCTGTGCCTAATAAAAAGGCCTCTCTCTCTAAGAGGATATCAGTATTGTAAATGGCACATGGTAGGTCAGGGGACTTGCTATAGGCCTCGGCCAGTGGAACACAACGCTTCAGTGATTTAGGTAATTGTTATCAATGGTGCCTTGCGCTCCTGTCAATGCCACCAAATTGTACAACTTAGGCCTCATTTATCAGTGTCTTTGTTGCCCATAGCAACTAATCACAGCTCAGCTTTCACTTCTTAAACTTCTCTAATAAAATGAAAGTTGTGCTGTGATTGGTTGCTATGGGCAACAAAGACCTTTTTTCTTAGAGACGTGGACCATGGTTTTTGAGAAGTCAGACATATGGGGGGCTGGCATTTATCAAAACTAGTGCAAAGGAAAACTGGCCTTGTTACCCATAGCCAGGGCGTAGCTGTAGAGGAAGCAGGGGAAGCCGCTGCTTTGGGGCCCAAACTCAGAAAGGGCCCACCGAGAAGGAGGACTGAAAGATTTTATTGTCAGGGCCCTCTTAACAGTATTATAAAATGACATTATATAAAGAGATACTATAGGAGATGTTTCTACGGGATGCCCCTTTGAAAATTTGCTGTGGGGCCCAGTAATTTCTAGTTACGCCACTGCCCATAGCAACCAATCAGATTCCACCTTTCATTTTCGAAAGGAGCGCTGAAAAATGAAAGTTGGAATCTGATTGGTTGCTATGGGCAACTAAGACAGTTTTCCTTTACACCAGTTTTGATAACTCTCCACATTGTCTGCTGATATTTGACCTCATTTATCAAACATTTGCCTTGTTGGTCATAACAATCACAGGGCAGTTTTCATTTTTCTGGAGCAGTTTAAGGGATGAAAGTATCACTAATATTGTAAAATAATATGAAGCAACAAAAATTATGTAAATTACAGTGATGCAAATTGTGCAAATTGGACTGATACAGTTGGCATGACATGTTAGAAAATTTCCTATTGTTTACACCACATCATGGTTGGCCAAATTTACACCAATATTTCCACCAAAAAAGGTATGCTCCATTAGTAAATTTTGTGAATTTTTTCTTACCCATACTTACCAACATCCTTTAGGGCATTTAACTCCCAAAAATTTAGGGCATTTAACTCCCAGCCATGAACCCAACTAGGCCACCCACTTTTGGATGGGGCATACACAAAACCTACCCATTTTCAGGCTGGGACAGCCCAAATTTGCCAGGACTGTCTCTGAAAATTCTAAGCAACTATGCTTACCCCTTTTCTTACAGATTTTTAAAAACTGACAAAGAAGGCGCTAAAGGTTTATAAAACACATAAACAATTTGGCACATGCCATGTACTCAACATTTTTAGAGCAGTATGTGTAAGAATACAGCCACATTTTGCTTAGGCTCATACCCACAACCACGTGTATTTTGTATGTGAACCACAAACCCATTGAAGTCTATGGGTCCACAAAAAGAAAAATAGTGGACGGCACAAGGACCTATTTTGCGGACTGCAAAACGTACACGGTTGTGTGCATGAGGCCTTAGTAAAACAATTAAAGACATTTAGGTTTTACCACATTTTATCCACTTTATAGCTGTGAAGTATCGTGTTACCCATTTCTTTCTTGTACAGAATTTTGAATTACACCCCGGACCTTCCTGTCGCTGTGGTTGACGATTCGATCCAGAGGGCATTAAACGTTTGGAGCCAAGTCACTCCACTCAGGTTCACCAGAGTCAACAATGGAGACGCCGATATTCTCATCCAGTTCAATGCGCGATGTAAGTAGGTCTATACAGCAGGTATATATAGGTATACTGGTCTGGACCATTAAAGGGGTTGTCTCACTTCAGTAAGTGGCATTTAGCATGTAGAGAAAGTTAATACAAGCCACTGACTAATGTATTGTGATTATCCATATTGCCTACTTTGCTGGCTGGATTCATTTTTCTATCACAATATACACTGCTCGTTTCCATGGTTACAGACCACCTTGCAATCCATCAGCGGTGGTTGTACTTGCACACTATAGGAAAAAGTGTCAGCCTCTCTTGTGGCCGGGACCATGGGAACGCACATAGGCTGGTGCTTTTTTCTATATTGTGCAAGCACGACCACCACTGATGGATTGCAGGAAACGAGCAGTGTATAATGTGATAAAAAAAATGAATCCAGCCAGCAAAGGAGGCAATATGGACAATCACAATACATTAGTAAGTGGCTTGCAGTAACTTTCTCTACATGATAAATGCCACTTACTGAAATGCGACAACCCCTTTAAGGCTCTGCTCCCACTTCGTTATTGTGAAGGTGTTTGTCGGGAGGATTTCCTGACGTAGTATAACCCTAAGAGAGGGCCGTAACATATGATACTGAATAGCCATAAAGTGGCATTTGTTGCCTATAGGACATAAAACAGATAAATCATATCCTTATGTGTATGATGATAATAATTTCTATCATTTTATTGCAGCACATAATGATCAGAGTCCATTCGATGGCCCCAATGGTGTATTGGCTCATGCCTATGCTCCTGGTCCTAGAATCGGTGGTGATGCCCATTTTGATGAAGATGAGAGATGGACAAATAACCAAGCAGGTACGCTGCTGCAGAGTTATACTGTTCTTTTCAATAATATAGATATGCATATATTTCTTTTGTTGGCAGGTTGTACAAGTTAAAGGGGTTTTCTGAGACTTTTTAACTGATGTTTTATCAACTGGATAGGTCATCAGTATCTTGTTGGTGGGGGTCCAACACCCGGGACCCTCGCCAATCAGCTGTTTGAGAAGGCCTCAGCAGTCCTGTAAGAGTTGCGGCCTTCTTGCAGCTTTCCTTAGATCAGTGACGTTTCGTTTATCGGTCGCACGACCTAGGCGCAGCTTAGCCCCTTTCAAGTGGAAATGTCATCAGTTAAAAAAGTATCAGAAAACTCCTCTAATTTTTTTTACTTTTTTTAAGACAGGGAAGTATAGCAAAAACCTGATAGTCACTGTCCGGTACCACTTCCGTTCCTGCATCACCACTCCAATTCTCCCAGCCTCTGCTTCTGCTGTCATGATGTCATGTTTTTGGCTGCAACCATGACATGCTTGTATATATCTGTTGACCCCTTCATTATACTCTGTCTGTATCTGTAAGGAGTCATGGTGCTCTATGAGCTGCTTCCCTTTAGAAAGTCCTGCTGCAGGAGAGGGCTATTCCCCTCACTGCCCAATGACTTCCAACTGCTTCCAACTTCTAGACTCCCTATACAGTAGCTGCAATCCCTCCCTTGGTAGGAAGCAGGACTAGCCACCTGCTGGACAACCAGGCACAGTACATGAACATACCAGTTTCATAGCAATACTATTAATGCACAATATCAAAGGACCTGGAATAAATATACAGATGACATTATTTGTTAGCCTATTAGAGACAGTAGCAGGTTGTAGGAATGGTAGTGCTAGTCACGGCTGCAGCCAGGGAAACCAAGCCCAGTGGGAAGGACAAGGTGGCAGTGCAGGAATGGAGAGGGGTCAGGACTGGGATTTTTTTTTTGTTATTCTAATATCTTCCATTTCTTAGCTTTCTTTTTTTTTTTTAGAAACTCAGACAGCCCATTTAAAGGGGATTTCTCGTGTATTTAATTTTTGTTCCATTATTAGATAAGTCGATAGAAGTGAAATCCTGTGTGAATAATTTTTTTAAAAATGGTAGAGTTTTTTTTTACATTTTTAATAAAACAGCCATTTTGGAGGCACAAAGTTCCTTCCTTTATTGTTTGTATAGACAGTGCAGCAGACTCTATGTCAGCTGCAATGAATGGAGTTACAATAACTTATAGAGAAATGTCAAAAGATTATTATAGGCTCCAGGAAATTATGGGGTTCAGTGGTTCAGTCCCCCCCATCCCCACCCCAAGAGACCAAAGAGCGACAGGGCAGCTGCATACAGAGCTGTATCTGTCTGTGTGGTATATAGTGTTACCATCCTGCCTCCAACAGAACAATAGCGATTTTATTATTTTCCTCCCTCTGCTGATCTTGTCCCAGTCTACACAGCAAAGGAAGAGGCAGGAGATGTCTGCTTATTGTGTGTGCTCCAGTGTCTGGAATATTTCAAGATTTTTTTTTTTTAGTTACACAAGTCGGTACGATTTTTCCCATGCGATATTCTTTAGTAAAGCAAAATAAACATGAAATGTGAATGTAAGGATATTTGTCCATAGCTGCCACCTTACTAGAACAATCGGTAAAGAAGCCATGAACGTTTGCTGAATATCTTTCTCCATATAAACTATACCTACCTTTTTCTTAGGCTTCAATCTATTTCTGGTGGCTGCACATGAATTTGGTCATTCCTTGGGACTCGGTCACTCCGATGACCGTCGGGCCTTGATGTTCCCCACCTACCGCTATGTAAACACAAACAACTTCCGCTTGTCTCAAGACGACGTCAATGGAATACAGTCACTGTATGGCAGACGACGCAAGTAACTGCTTCCTACCAGTCGGGTGGCCCTTTATCTAACAGTGCTTTAATAGAAGGGCGTGAAATGCTTGTGCATTGGTATAACCCTGCAATAAGTGTAAATATCCGAAAGTATGACTAGAGATGACTGAATTTGCAACATAACTATACCTATGATGGTAACTATTTACCAAAGGCAAGCAGAACTGTAAGCGGTAGTGGATGGAGATGAAGAGAAGATCCAGGTTCCATGAACTACGAGCCTTTATTTTAAATCACATAAAATCCATGGAGAGAAACCTGTAAAGTTGACGCGTTTCGACCAACAGTATGGTTGAACCATGGTCGAAACGTTTTATGTTCCTTGCTATCGATTTTATGTAATTTGATATAAAAGTTTGTGGACGCTGGATCTTCTCTTCATCTTCATTTACTACTGTGTCTCTAATACATCCATCATCCACAGTGACCAGTGAGCTGGTTTTACTCTCCTAGTAAGCTGTAGTACTCCACATATGTTGTATGCAAAGGACTTGAAAACTGCTGACTTTTTTCATATGTGTATAGCCAGTTTTAAATAAACAGTACCTTGCCTTGAAGGGTGTGAAATTTCTGAACAGTGTCAAAGGGGTTAAAAACCTGTGCCTCATGCCATTCATTTTGGGGATCAGTAGTAGTCCCCAGCTCAGAGACATATTAAATATGACCTTTCAAAGTGTATTTTTTGGCAATGTGACTGGTATTGAAAATCAGCTCTAGTAAAGTAATTGTGGTTAAAGGGGTTCAGAGCAGACCCAACCCCCATTTTCACCCAGGCAGCCCCCCTGACTTGAGAATCGGAGCAGTTCATGCTCTGATGCTCTCCTTTGCCCTGCGCTGAATCGCGCAGGGAAAAGGCACTTTTAGGAGTTCCGGTGATGAACTGGGCTCCTCTTAGGGCTGCCAGGTGGAGGCTTCTGCCCAGCAGTGAGCCCGGCACTGATGGGCGGGACTTGCGCTTTAACAGGCTAGGGCAGCGCTAAAGCCAGCCCATCAGAGCCGGTGACGTCACCGAACACACTGCTGGGTGGAAGCCTCTGCCCGGCAGTGTGTTATTGTAAATAGGGCAAGGGAGACCATTGGAGCATGAAATGCTCCGATGCTAACATCAAGAGGGCTGCCTGGGTGAAATTATGGGTATGTCCAGGTTAAGAACTGAACCCGGACAACCCCTTTAAGGTATTATACCGGGCAACAATTTACAGAAAATGGTGCACTACAACGGTAAATGCAATTGACAATATATGGCTAAACCCTCACACTGATATTAAAATGAGACTTTCGCCAATATATTCTTATATCAAGAACATACCGGAGCCCGAGCACCCCATCAAGGTATCTCAAGTGGCACGAGACCTAACGCTAACCCTACATGCCGTTGGGAATTTTCAGATAGGGGCATGAAGTCCGACACACAGCGACCAGCTCCCAGTTACCTCCAGCGTGAAATCACACATACAATGGGAGCGGGCGGAGGCTGTGAGTCCCACCTATCCGTGACGCCATGTGACTCAGGCTGCACAGGTGCACCTGAATGTTACCTATTAGTCAAATCAAGGCACATCCAACCCAGAGTTGCCACACCTCCAGGTATAAATGTACAAACAAAATAACTGAAAAAAGTGGTCTCAAATGGCAGAAAATGCTCAAAACCCCAAATGCTGTTGCACATTTCTAACCGGGGGAGCAAATCCTGCACATGTGGTCCGCTGCTGAACGTAATCCCCAGCAAAAATGCATACAATGGAGGATGCCTGCAGCAGACCACATGTACCACAAAGACATCCTACACAGGATAGCCAAAAGTGCGGATGTGCCAAACTATATAAAATAGTTTGTGTTGTGTACATGTGCAGGATTTGCTCCCCCGGTTAGAAATGTGCAACAGAATTTGGGGTTTTGAGCATTTTCTGCCATTTGAGACCACTTTTATTCAGTTATTTTATTATACCGGGCACAATTAATGGACAAAATTGGTGCTTCTGAAAAAAACAGACTCTTTTTTTAAACCTCAACAACCCATTTAAGCTTAAATGATAACTCCAATAAAAAACAAACATGAAAAATCTCCTATTCTGTGATCCTAACTGATCAGTGGTGGTCTTACCACTTTGACCTCCATCGGTCCCATGTCCCTGTCCTGATGGAGCTGCAGGCTGAGCATGTGCCCTGCCCCTTCATTCATTCATTCTCTATGGGACTGTCAGAGATAGCCAAGTACAATGCTGAGCTAATTCTAGCAGTCCCATAGAGAATCAATAGATTGGTAGGGTGCATGCTTGGCTTGTTGCTCCATCAGGACAGGAACATGGCATCCCCATTCTTGGGATCTGTAGGGGTCTCAGCAGCGGGACCCCCACCAATCAGTTAGTTATCACTTGTGGATAGGGGACAATTTCATACTTTGCATAACTTCTGTAAAAGGGTTATCACATGACTAATGTAAAAAAAATAAAATCAGACATCATATAGTACATGACAATCTCTTTCTAGCAAAGCTAGAACCAGCCCTGTACCTCACATGGATTCAGAGATCT
Organism: Rhinella marina; assembly: GCA_900303285.1. NCBI lineage: Eukaryota > Metazoa > Chordata > Amphibia > Anura > Bufonidae > Rhinella > Rhinella marina. The sequence goes on along the minus strand of ONZH01020679.1, from coordinate 8,332 downwards.
TCCTATTCATTGCTCTGCTAGATTTATATCAAACTGAAAGCTCAAGCAAAGTGTCTTTTCTGCTGCAGCTCAGGGGAATGTGTCTCAGCTCTCCCTATCACAGCTCAGGGTGCGTGTCTCAGCTCTCCCTATCAATGTTAAGGGGGCGTGTCTCAGCTCTCCCTATAACAGCTCAGAAGGCAGTTGAAGGATAAAACTGAGCATGTGTGGCCATCTCAGTGAGCAGGTCAAAGAAACAGGAAAAGAAACAAACAGCAGGTGGCGCTATACAGATACATTTTATTGAATACCTCAGTGGCTATGCAAAATTTTTAATTACATGCAATTACAAAAGTATTCAGATCTAGGTGCTGGTTTGAAAACAGGAATTACTATGTAGAATGTGCTTCCATTACCTATGCAGCAATAAAATCACTGATGAAATATCCGTGCCTCATTGTCTTTAAAGATGGAGAATAGGTGTACTGGAATGATAGCCATACTGGGCGAAAATTATGTGTTATGCCTAGTGCAGGGAGTCTCTCTTTGGTGCTATTTGAAATCCCTGATGTTTTGCCCCCTTAGGAAGTTTTGCCTGAACTCTTTCTGATCTCTTGCAATCAGGGCCGGATTATCATTGGAGCATTTGGAGCTACTGCTCCAGGCCCCGGCTCCAATGATTTCAGGGGGGCCCCGCGCCCCTGGTGCCGCCCCCCGCTGCCACATACCTCCCAACTGTCCCGGATCCAGCCTCTGGCAGCTGTCTCTGCGTCCATAGGACGTAGAGACAGTTGCCTGTTGCAGGAAGGAGCAGACAGCCGAAATCGGCTGTCTGCTTCTTCCATCCTCCCTCCTGTCCCCCCTGCAGCTCTCCGTACCTCCCAGGCATGCCTCAGGTCTCGGCGGGGGGCGGGGCCGGCTGGCAGCATAGGCCCCGCCCCCTTCAGACATGAGAAGAAGATCTCCTGCTCTGATGATGCTGGCCCTGCTGCTATGAAAAGGGTAAGTATAATTTTTTTTTAACTTTCTGTACACTGTGTTTATTATCCCTTGACTGTGACATCACTGTGTTTATTATTCCTGGACTGTGACATCACTGTTATTATCCCCTGTAACTGTTACTGTGACATTCAACTGGTGTTTATTATCCCTGGACTGTGACATCACTGTGTTTATTATCCCTGGACTGTGACATCACTGTGTTTATTATCCCTTGACTGTGACATCACTGTGTTTATTATTCCTGGACTGTGACATCACTGTTTATTATCCCTGTACTGTGACATCACTGTGTTTATTATCCCTGGACTGTGACATCACTGTGTTTATTATCCCTGGACTGTGACATCACTGTGTTTATTATCCTGGACTGTGACATCACTGTGTTTATTATCCCTGGACTGTGACATCACTGTGTTTATTATTCCTAGACTGTGACATCACTGTTTATTATCCCTGGACTGTGACATCACTGTGATTATTATCCCTGGACTGTGACATCACTGTGTTTATTATTCCTGGACTGTGACATCACTGTTTATTATCCCTGTACTGTGACATCACTGTGTTTATTATTCCTAGACTGTGACATCACTGTTTATTATCCCTGGACTGTGACATCACTGTGTTTATTATCCCTGGACTGTGACATCACTGTGTTTATTATCCCTGTACGGTGACATCACTGTGTTTATTATCTCTGTTCGATGACATCGCTGTGTTTATTATCCCTGTTCGGTGACATCACTGTGTTTATTATCCCTGTACGGTGACATTACTGTGTTTATTATCCCTGTACTGTGACATCACTGTGTTTATTATCCCTGTACGGTGACATCGCTGTGTTTATTATCATTGTACTGTGGCATCACTGTGTTTATTATCCCTGTACAGTGGCATCACTGTGTTTATTATCCCTGTACTGTGACATCACTGTGTTTATTATCCCTGTACAGTGGCATCACTGTGTTTATTATCCCTGTACGGTGACATCACTGTGTTTATTATCCCTGTCCTGTGAAATCGCTGTGTTTATTATCCCTGTACGGTGACATCACTGTGTTTATTATCTCTGTACTGTGACATCACTGTGTTTATTATCTCTGTACTGTGACATCACAGTGTTTATTATCCCTGTACAGTGACATCGCTGTGTGTATTATCCCAGTGCAGGAAGAGGTAAGTGGTCTGTGTTTGTGTGTTTGTTTTCTATTTTTCAGGGTCGTGAATGCAGGACTACGTCGGATTCGGTGGACTACGTCGGACCAGCTTCCCACCCTGGTAGTGCCAGGCTGCCGCTGCTGGTTGTATCTGGCTGGCGAAGGAAAAAAGGGGGGACCCCACGCCTTTTTTTAAAATTATTTTTGTAAAAAAATGGCGTGGGGTCCCCCCCTTTTTTCCTTCGCCAGCCAGATATAACCAGCAGCGGCAGCCTGGCACTACCAGGGTGGGAAGGGACATGGTTATTGGCCCTTCCCAGCCTACTGGTACCAGCCTGCAGCCGCCCCAGAGCCAGACCCTCAATTTAGAAGGTCCGGTCCTACGGGTACCCGGCTCTTCCCGGCACCCCTGGTGCCGAGGTAATAGATGTTGGGGTTAGTGCTGGCCTGCCATACCGGCAAGCACTAAGCCCAGTATTAGTAATCAGGGCCGTCTGTAGATAGCCATAATTACTAAAACTGTAGTATTGTAAAAAAAAATGCACACACACAAGTATAAAACATTTTATTGAAATAAACACTCCCCCAGACTCCTGTTTGACCATTTTATTAAAAAAAAAAAAAGCTGGTCCGACGTAGTCCACCGAATCCGACGTAGTCCTCTGCATTCACGACCCTGAAAAATAGAAAACAAACACACACAGACCACTTACCTCTTCCTGCACTGGGATAATACACACAGCGATGTCGCTGTACAGGGATAATAAACACAGTGATGTCACAGTACAGGGATAACAAACACAGTGATGTCACAGTACAGAGATAATAAACACAGTGATGTCACAGTACAGGGATAACAAACACAGTGATGTCACAGTACAGAGATAATAAACACAGTGATGTCACAGTACAGGGATAATAAACACAGTGATGTCACAGTACAGAGATAATAAACACAGTGATGTCAAAGTCCAGGGATAATAAACACAGTGATGTCACTGTACAGAGATAATAAACACAGTGATGTCACCGTACAGAGATAATACACACAGTGATGTCACCGTACAGGGATAATACACACAGTGATGTCACAGTCCAGGGATAATAAACACAATGATGTCACAGTACACCTGTGCAAACAAGGCCTGGGGGCGCAGATAAGGCTAGGGGCTACACTGAAAAGGGCCAGTGGCGTACAGATAAGGGGTAAGGGGCAGGGTCACAAGCAAGGTCCGAGGGGGAAGGGGGGTGAGGGGTGCACAGATAAGGGCCAGGGTGTCGCACACAGGGGGCAGCAGAGACAAGAGCCAGAGAGGCACAGACAAAGAGGGAGTGGGGCCCAGGAGCGCAGACCAGGAAGAGGCGTACAAAGACAAGGGCCAGATCCCAGGGGTGCAGACAGGGGCCAGGTAGGCACAGCCAAAGGGGCACAGATAAGAGCCAGGGGCTGCATTGAAAGGGCCAGGGTGGTGCACAGAGCAGGGTCACAAGCAAGGTTTGGGGGGGGTGAGGGGCGCACAGATAAGGGCCAGGGTGGCACAGACAAGGGCCAGAGAGGCACAGAAAAAGGGGGCACAGATAAGGGCTGGGGGCGCAGACAAGGGCCAGGGTGGCGCACACAGGAACCAAGGGGGCAGAGAGAAGGGGCAGGGAGGCGGCGGCGCAGACAAACGCCAGGGAGGGGGGGCACAGATGAGACCCTGGGGCAGACAGGGACCACGGAGGCAGAATGGGGGGAGCCCAGATAGGAGCCCAGCCCTGGCCCATGGGTGTGTGTCTTATTCCTTGGGGACCCAAACCCCTAAATAAGTGTCAAATAAATAAATAGTCTTTTTCATTTTAAATTTCCTCTTTGTCAATTAATTATCCTCTTCCTATAGTGGATTTTTCATGTCAAAATCATAAATCAAATGAAAGCACCAAGTAGAAACTGAAAATGGTAGATTGAGATTTCAATTTCATCTCTTGCAGCATTTTCCCTGACAAAAGTCAAATGAAAAAGAAAGGCCATTTGAATTTTCATTTTAACATTGTACTAACATTCAGATTCATTTAAATGAGCAGTAGTGGGCGTGGTGCAGCATGCAAAATGTTTTTATTTAATTCCTGACTGAACAGACAGTGACTCTGTATGTCCACTAGAGGGCGATGTGTTTCTTCACATTTCCAACAGCTTAAGGCCACTTTCACATTAGCGGCAGCACGGATCCGGCGGGTGAAGGGTCTCACCGGATCCGTGCTGCCGCAGGTGCACGTGTGGGGCCGGAACTGCGCTCCGGCCCCACACGTGTCAGACAATATGGGGGGGTTTACTTACCTATGTATACTGTGCTGAGGCCGCCTCCTGTGCTCCCTCCCGGGCTCTCCGCAGCTCCAGCTCTTCCCCGCATCCTTCCTGCTTCCTGTGGCTGTCAAAGACAGCTGTTTAACAGCGCCCCCTACTGGAGGGAGCTGACAGGGAAAAGGCAAGGTGACGGATCCGTCATGAACTCCATTAAAATTCAATGGAGGACGGATCCGTTTACTATTGTGCCACACCAAACGGATCCATCCCCATTGACTTGCATTGGGGGTCATGATCCGTCTTGGTCCGCATCCCAGGACGAAAAGCAAAATAAACTGATAAACTGATATATCATCCTTGGTCCCCTAGTGAAATGTTTGTCATGATGAGTAGAATTCCCAATCCAGAGGACTTACCTATGCTGTTCTGTAGGGAGTTAGCTAAAATACGGAAAGCTTTCTCATGATGTTGGTGAGATTTGGAAGGTTTAGTCCAATGTAAAGCTGGTGATTCTCTCTCAAGTCATAGCTTTAACAGTGGGATCTTGTGAAGAGGACAATACTACATTGTTGTCGGGTGAGCATTGCATAGAGAAGCTCACCTAGGGCCCTTTCACACGACAGTATGCCCTCCGAGACATACGGTCTATGAGCGGGCATATGTCCCGGAGCGGCATCGATCGTGTGCACGGGAACGCACAGCATAATAGGCTTGAAATACCCATAAAGCATACAAACAGTAATAATTTTTAAAAAAATCTCGATATCATGTAAGCAAAAGACAGCATAACACTCAAACAGAGCAATAAATCATCAGTCAAGTGAAAGCTGTAGGGAAATCACAACTGGGAAATGAAACCTTACAGGATTTGTTCTTATGTAAGGAGTTGGAAGGTTCTTAAACGTACCTTAAGAACAGTAAATGTCAATATGTCAGATAAGCAAACAAAGAGAAAGAAGACAACAAGGCACGACACGAAGGGAAGAAAGGATAAGGCAGGAAGAATAATGTGAAGATTTAAAGTTTTGTACATGAATAAAGATCCCACACATGCCATACGCGATCAAACCGGTCAACTTGATTATTAAAAACAGCCGTAAGGTGTTCCATTCTTCTGATGTCCACAATCTTGGTGAGAAGATCTATTTGTGTAGGTGCCAAGCTCCTCTTCCAAAAGCCAGCAATCAAACATCTGGCAGCTGTCAGTATATGTAGTATCAATTCTAAGATGTGTTTCCTTTGAGATGTGGAGAGCATATTTAATATATTAAAAAAAAGAGTCTAGGGGGAACCTGATATTCAGAAACTGATATAGAACATTCTGAACTAGTCTCCAAAAAGGATAGATCAGTGGACATTCCCAAAAAATATGTATAAGGGATCCCAATCCTGTCCCACACCTCCAGAACCTATCCAAGACTTGGGATTGAGGTGCTTCAGTAATTGTAGGGTGTGATACCAGAACATCAGTATTTTGTACATATTTTCCCTATGGGGAAGTGGAAGTTGAAGCAGCTTGTTTCCAGATCAGTGTCCACTCTCCAGGGGAGATTGCACGGTCCAATTTGGTTTCCCACTTAAGAGTGTCGAACAGGAGTGGAGGGGGGAGGAGTAGAAAGAATAACGTAAATGTCAGAATTGAGACCCTTGAATCCGAAAGTTTGCACAGTTTTTCAAAGGAAGGCGGAGTGGAGACCAGCGGAGATTTAAACGCACTATTAAGGAAGTGTTGAATCTGTAGATATTAATATCTAGTGGATTCTGGAAGTTGGAAGGTAGATTTAAGAGTATCAAAAGATAAAAGTCGCAGACTTCTATAGCCAGTTATGTCAGCAAGCCGAAACTACTTTTTGGAAAACCAAAAGGGATTGAATAAAAAAGAGATCATGGAGGATTTTTCGGAGGCTAAGTTAAATCGCTTTTTACAAGGACATTAGTCCTAATAGTTAAGAATAGTTTGTAACTGGCGTAGATGACCACAACAAGGAGTTGGGATGTATAGGTGCAAGCCATAATTTTTCTATTTTCATCTATCTAAAATAAGCATACAATGACGACCAGGCAGGGAGGCGCCTTAATTGAGTAGCCCAATAATACCAAGTGACATCTGGGACGGATAGTCCTCCCTGCGTTTTAAGAGCAGTAAGGACTCCACAAGATATTCTATGTCTCTTACCATACCTCCCAAGTGTCCCTCTTTTGGAGGGACAGTCCCTCTTTTTGACCCAAGTCCCTCCGTCCCTCTTTTATCCTTAAATGTCCCTCTTTTGACCTGGAGGATTAATGCATAACTGTGCATTAATAAAGTTACTAAATTGCTCCTTACTAAAGTTTCTGTATGGTTTCTACCTATAAATTAGACCAGAACTTCATAATTTGGTGCAATTAGGACCTTTAAATATCTATAATCTGATGATTTATGTGCTAATATTTATATGGACATTGAAACGCAAGAAAAATATTGCCTCAGGGGCTCCAGTAATTATGCTTTGGGCGGAGTTAGAGGTGTGGCCTACTATGAAAAAAACTGCCGTGATGCATGCCACACACATTGTCCCTCTTTGCAATTTTCAAAAGTTGGGAGGTATGCTCTTACCACTCCAAGTAAATTGCAAGATTTCTGATTGGAGAGCCCGTAGTTCTCTCCTAGGTATGGGGACTGGAAGGGTCTCAAAAACATAAAGCAGCTTAGGCAGGATGGTCATTTTAACTGTAGCTATTCTCCCAAGAAAAGAGATTGGTAGGGTCATCCATTTAGGCATAAGAGCTTTGAGGTGTTGAAAAAGAGGAGGAAAGTTCAGAGAATATAGAGAGTAATAAGTGGGAGTAAGTTGAATCCCTAGGTAGTGTAAGGACCTGTTACTCCATTGAAAGCGGAAGTTAGCTTTTAATAAAGCTAGGTCTTCAGGGGAAAGATTAAGTGGGAGTTTTAGTAGTGTTTACCTTGTAACCCGATAATTTACCATAATCTGTTAACAGATAATAAAGATTTGGAAGGGTAACACGTAAGTCAGACTAGGTGAGGAGAATATCATCAGCAAATAAGGAGATTTTAAATTCTACTCTGTTGACTCTAATACCGTGAATATCAGGGTGGGATCTAATAGCCGCTGCAAGAGGTTCAATACAAAGCACAAAAAGGAGAGGGGAGAGCGAACGCCCCTGCCTGGTGCCATTATTAATAGGAAATTTACCAGAGTGAGCGTGCAGCATTTTTATAGTAGTCGTAGGGCGGGTGTAAAGTGCTCTGAGAGCTAACAGGAAGGGTCCACCAATTCCAAAAGCCCGTAGGGTGGAGAACCTATAAGGCCAACTCAAGCGATCAAAGGCTTTTTCTGCGTCTATGCGAATCAATGCGAGAGGCCAATAATTTAAAGTCCTGACGGAAAGAGGAAATTTCAGATTTACACGTATTCCTCACCTCTGCTAATAAAGCCTTGAAGTCTTCTTTAGTAGGCAAGTGCTGTAGCGTTTGTTGAAGAGATGCTGAGATCTGTGAGGAGTGTAGCACATCATCATCCCCCTCATCTGCAGAGTCAGAATGTGGACCCCAAGCTTTGTTATCCCCTTCAGTGTTGTCAATAGGATGTAGTGGGTGTAGGGGGTCTTCATGGGGTTCAACCCAGTCGTGGCGTTTCTGTAATGGCATCGCAGCCTGCCTCGTCTGCTTTGCTGCTGATTTAGGTGGCATGGTAATGGCTGAGTGGTTTCTCAGCAATGGGCCCGTTGTCTCGCTGGAAATATGTTCCTGGGGCCTGGGAGTGAACTCCCTTGCGTCTGGCGGTAAATGTGAGGAAGAGGCTTCCTGCGTACAGGGCGGTTGTGATCCGCATGGTGGGAGAGATAGAAGGTGAGGAGCTACTGTGTCACCAGGCTGGTCCAACACCGATGGCGGGAACACGCTGGTCAG
>ONZH01020678.1:0-33293 GCA_900303285.1 Rhinella marina | reverse complement strand
GTGGGTAAGTAACTGGCTTAGTGATAGAAAACAGAGGGTGGTTATTAACGGTACATACTCAGATTGGGTCACTGTCACTAGTGGGGTACCACAGGGGTCTGTATTGGGTCCTATTCTTTTCAATATATTTATTAATGATCTTGTAGAAAGCTTGCACAGTAAAATATCAATTTTTGCAGATGACACTAAACTGTGTAAAGTAATTAACACAGAAGAGGACAGTGCACTGCTACAGCAGGATCTGGATAGACTGGAGGCTTGGGCAGAAAAGTGGCAGATGAGGTTTAACACTGACAAATGTAAGGTTATGCATATGGGAAGGAATAATGCAAGTCACCAGTACATACTAAATGGTAAAGCATTGGGTAACTCTGACATGGAAAAAGGACCTAGGAATTTTAGTGAACAGCAAACTAAGCTGCAGAAACCAGTGTCAGACAGCTGCTGCCAAGGCCAATAAGATAATGGGTTGCATCAAAAGAGGCATAGATGCCCGTGATGAGAACATAGTCCTGCCACTTTACAAATCACTAGTCAGACCACATATGGAGTACTGTGTACAGTTCTGGGCTCCTGTGAACAAGGCAGACATAGCAGAGCTGGAGAGGGTTCAGAGGAGGGCAACTAAAGTAATAACTGGAATGGGTGGACTACAGTACCCAGAAAGATTATCAAAATTAGGCTTATTCACTTTAGAAAAAAGACGACTGAGGGGAGATCTAATAACTATGTATAAATATATCAGAGGTCAGTACAGAGATCTCTCCCATCATCTATTTATCCCGAGGACAGTGACCATGACGAGGGGACATCCTCTGCGTCTGGAGGAAAGAAGGTTTGTACATAAACATAGAAGAGGATTCTTTACGGTAAGAGCAGTGAGACTATGGAACTCTCTGCCTGAGGAGGTGGTGATGGTAAGTTCACTAAGAGAGTTCAAGAAGGGCCTGGATGTATTTCTGGAGGGTAATAATATTACAGGTTATAGTTACTAGAGAGGGGTCGTTGATCCAGGGAGTTATTCTGATTGCCTGACTGGAGTCGGGAAGGAATTTTTCCCCCTAAAGTGAGGAAAATTGGCTTCTACCTCACAGGGTTTTTGCCTTCCCCTGGATCAACTTGTAGGAAAACAGGCTGAACTGGATGGACAGATGTCTTTTTTCGGCCTTACAAACTATGTTACTATGTTACTATGTTACAATAATATGATTTTAGAAACAAAACAAATCATGTTTTAGTGTCACCATAGTCTGAGAGCTATAGTTTTTTTTGGGCGATTGCCTCAGGTAGGGGCTAATTTTTTGCGGGATGAGGTGATGGTTAGATTGGTACTGTTTTGGGGGGCATACGCCTTTTTGATCGCTTGGTGCTGCACTTTTAGTGATGTAAGGTGACAAAAAAATGGCTTTTTTTTTGTACCATTTTTATTTATTTATTTTTTTTGCTGTGTTCACCTGAGGGGTTAGGTCATGTGATATTTTTATAGAACTGGTCGTTATGGACGCGGCAATACCAAATATGTCTGTTTTTCTTTTTCTTTTTTTCTATGTTTTTATAATTTTATGTGTTTTATTTTGGGAAAGGGGCATTTTTTTCATGTGAAACTTTATTTTTTATTATGGAAAACACTTTTTTTACTTTTTATTTTTGTCCCGCTCTGGGACTTCAACTTCTGGGGGTCTGAACTCCTCTGCAATACATTACAATTAGAGATGAGCGAGCATACTCGTCCGAGCTTGGTGCTCGTTCGAGTATTACGGTACTCGTAAGTGCTCGCTGCTCGGACGAGTATCTCGCCATGCTCGAGGAAATGGCAACTTCCGCATTGTGCATTTTTGACGCCTATAAACTCAGCCAATCACAAGCCAGGAGACTCTGCGGTACACCCAGCATCACGTGGGGCCATTACATGTCGATAGCAGGGGTTGGCTTGCCTGATCAGGTGACCCTGGAATATACTAGTGACTGCCCGCGGTGCTCGGCTCAGATGCTGTCTGGATGTTGTTAGGGATAGAGCTGCTGCGTTTCAGGGAGAGTGTTAGGGCCTGCATTTAGTTCTTTGTTAGGCAGGAGTGATCTCAAAAGAACCCAACAGCCCTTCTAAGGGCTACAAGACATTTTTTTTTGTCTCCTGGCTTGGATGGCTGGCTGGCACTAGTAGTGCAGCTATCGCCATATATAACCCTTTTTTTTTATTGTTATATCTCAGTGATACAAATCCATTTCACACAGCTGCGTGGAACCATTCTGTGTGTCACAGTTCAGCTGTCCACTCACTACAATTGGTATTTTTTGTCCAGGTGACACTTTCTGTACGTCACTTAATCCAACAAGGTCTTTTGCTCTCACGTATATAGCTTGATCCCAAAAATCTCTGTGCGACATTTGTCTGGGTCGCAGTCAAAATAGCCACCGTCAGCAGGGTGTGAGTTAGGTCTACGATAGTTTCTGCACGTCACGTTCCAAAAAAAACAAAACTAAAAAAAATATAAAAAAAAAATATATAAAAAAAATAGTTTTTTTGTTGTTTTAGCTCGGTGATACGAATCCATTTCACACAGCTGCGTGGAACCATTCTGTGTGTCACAGTTCAGCTGTCCACTCACTACAATCAGTATTTTCTGTCCAGTTGACACATTCTGTACGTCACTTAATTAAACCAGACTGAACAAGTTTGTGGGTTTCAGTACAGCAGGCCCATTTATTTATTTTTTTTTATATAATACACTTTTATACAGAAAATGTTGAACCCCAGGGCTAAGGGTCGAGGACGAGGGCGTGGGCATTCAATTACTGCAGGGGCAGAGGCCATGGTCCTGGGCACGGTGAGACAGTACCTGCTGATGAGGGAGCAGGGGAACGCTGCAGAGCTACACTCCCTAGCTTCATGTCTCAACGTACAGGGACACGTGGTAGAGGACTGTTGAAACCACAACAGTGCGAACAGCTTATGTCGTGGATTGCGGACAATGCTTCAAGTAATTTGTCCACCAGTCAGTCTTCCACACAGTCCACCCACGTTACCCAAGGGAGCACTCCTCTGGCTCCTCCACCTCAACCTCCATCCCCCAAGTCTGCCCCCTCCCAGGAAAATTTGGAATGCGATCCGGCATACTCTGAGGAACTGTTTTCTGGACCCTTCCCAGAGTCACACACCACTTCTCAGGTTGCTGCTGACCTCGTTCCCGATGCCCAAGTTTTCCAACTGTCACAGTCTGTGGGTGATGATGATGATGATGATGACAATGTTGACTTAGTGGAAGAAGTTTGTAAAGAGGTGTTGGACGATGAGGAGACACGGTTGTCAGATAGTGGTGAAGTTGTTGTCAGGGCAGGAAGTCCAAGGAGGTTCTTTAAAGAAAGTGAGGATGACCGACGGACTGTGGTGTGCAACCTGTGCCACACCAGGATCAGCAGGGGTGCCACCACTACTAGCCTAACCACCACCAGCATGCGCAGGCATATGAGTGCTAAACACCCCACTCAATGGAACCAAGGCCGTTCACCACCTCCTGCGGGTCACACCACTGCTCCTTCCCCTGTGTCACTCGCTGCCTCTGCTAGTCAACCCCCTGCCCAGGACCCCGGCACGAGCGCCTCCCGCCGGAAAACCATACCTTAGCCTCCACAATCCTCCATAGTGTCCACCAATGTGTCCCAGCGCAGCGTTCAGCTGTCTTTACAGCAGACGCTGGAGCGCAAGAGGAAATACAGTTCCACCCACCCACAAGCCCAAGCCCTCAACGTCCACATCTCCAAATTGCTGAGCCTGGAGATGCTGCCCAATAGGCTGGTAGAGACCGAGGCCTTTCGCAATCTCATGGCGGTGGCTGCCCCTTGGTATTCGGTCCCCAGCCGCCACTATTTTTCCCGATGTGCCGTCCCAGCCCTACACCAGCACGTGTCAGAGAACATCATCCGTGCCCTGACCAACGCTGTTTCTGAGAAGGTCCACCTAACCACGGACACGTGGACAAGTGCTGCCGGGCAGGGACACTATATCTCACTGACGGCACATTGGGTTAACTTGGTGGAGGCTGGGACCGAGACTGACCCTGGGGCCGCTCATGTACTGCCCACACCGAGGATTGCAGGGCCTACCTCGGTCACGGTCTCTCAGACGTACTATGCCTCCTCCTCCGACCCCTCCTCCTCCACCGAATTACCATCCGTGGGCACGGCGCCTTCAGTCGGTAGCTCTAGGCGCAGCAGCAGTGCCTTGGGTAAGCGCCAGCAGGCGGTGCTCAAACTGCTGAGCTTAGGTGACAAAAGGCACACCGCCCAAGAGCTGTTACAGGGCATCATGGCGCGGACCGATCTGTGGCTGGCACCGCTGAACCTCAAGCCAGGCATGGTTGTGTGTGACAACGGGCTTAACCTGGTGGCGGCTCTGCAACTCGGCAGACTGACACATGTGCCATGCTTGGCCCACGTGTTCAATCTAATAGTTCAGCGGTTCCTCAAGACATACCCCAATCTGTCTGATTTGCTCACCAAGGTGCGCCGCATCTGTGCGCATTTCTGCAAGTCGACCACAGATGCTGCCAGTCTCAGGGCAGCGCAGCGCCGCCTACAATTGCCCGCTCACCGACTGTTGTGCGACGTGCCCACATGATGGAATTCCACATTAAACATGTTATCCAGAGTTTACCAGCAGCGCAGAGCGATTGTAGACTGCCAGATGTCAACTTCCACCAGAACTGGTAGTCAGGTCACTCAGATTCCTCAAGTCTACAATGAGGAGTGGATGTGGATGTCTGATATCTGCCAGGTGTTGAGCAACTTTGAGGAGTCAACACAGATGGTCAGCGGCGATGCCGCCATTATCAGCCTCACCATCCCGCTGCTTTGCCTGTTGAAAAACTCACTGCTCAGCATCAAGTCGGATGCTTTGCGCTTGTCACAAGAGACGGTGGAGGAAGATACGTCGCTTGATAGCCAGAGCACCCTCCGGTCTGTTTCTCAGCGCGTATCGGAAGAGGGAGATGAGGAGGAAGAGGAGGAGAATGTTGGCGAGACAGAAGAGGGTACCAGTTCTCAGTCCTTAACTCTTGAGCGTGTATGGGCTGAAGAGGAGGACTTGGAGGAGGAGGAGGAGGAGGAGGAGGAAATGGAGAGTCAGGCCAGTGAGGAGAGGGAATTCTTACGTGTTGGGACTCTGGTGCACATGGCAGACTTCATGTTAGGCTGCCTATCCCGTGACCCTCGCGTTAGAAGCATTTTTTCCAACACCGATTACTGGGTGTTCACTCTCCTGGACCCACGGTACAAGCAGAACCTTTCCACTCTCATCCCTGCAGAGGAAAGGAGTATGAGAGTGAATAGATATCAACAGGCCCTGGTGCACAAGCTGAAACAATCCTTCCCATCTGACGCCGCTAGCGGCAGAGGGCATGGTTCTGTGGGCCAAGTAGCGGGGGAGAGGAGCCGAGCAGGCAGCTTGTCCAACACTGGCAGGGGAACGCTCTCCAAGGCCTTTGCCAGTTTTCTGTCACCCCAGCAAGACACTGTCACCTGTCCCCAGTCTAGGCAGAGTAGGGGGGAGCTGTACAGAAAGATGGTGAGGGAGTACCTAGCTGACCATACCAACGTCCGTAGCGATCACTCTGCTCCATACAACTACTGGGTTTCAAAGCTGGACACGTGGCCTGAACTGGCGCTGTACGCCTTGAAGGTGCTGGCCTGCCCTGCCGCTAGCGTGCTGTCAGATCGGGTATTCAGTGCAGCTGGTGGCGTCATCACCGATAAGCGTACACGCCTGTCAACTGACAGCGCTAACAGGCTGACGTTTATTAAAATGAACAAAGCCTGGATTTCACCGGAATTCAAATCTCCTCCAGGGGAAAGCAGCTAAAGATTTAAATAACTTATGTATCCGATTCCTCTTCTCTACTCCTCCTACTCCTCCTCCTCCTCCTTGTCGTCTTTGCCTAACGCTGACCAAAAAAACGCCATTTTTTAGAGGTCCAACTGGCACTCTTTTACCACAATTTTTCAGGAGGGCCTCCTACAGTCCCTCTCTTCAAACAATTTTTCCGGAGGTCCACCTACAGGCCCTCTCTCCAAACAATTTTTCCGGAGGTCCACCTACAGGCCCTCTCTCTTTACAATTTTTCCAGAGGTCCACCTACAGGCCCTCTCTCCAAACAATTTTTCCAGAGGTCCACCTACAGGCCCTCTCTCCAAACAATTTTTCCAGAGGTCCACCTACAGGCCCTCTCTCCAAACAATTTACGTCTTTTTCCTATCTTTCTCTCTCTCCAAACTATTTTTCCAGATAGCTGCCATATACGGTATTAAACTGAGAAGAATACATAGAACACATGCCACACTTGATCGAGCTCATAATTGACAATTGTACCGGTTGATGCTAAATTTTTAAGTTGGGGTCCTGCGTCGTCATTCTAACTACATCCGGCTGTTGTCACCACCACACACGCTAGCCCAGGGGGCACTCCTCTGGCTCTTCCAGCTCAACCTCCTTCCCCCCAGCCTGCCCCCCACCTACAGGCCCTCTCTCCAAACAATTTACCCAGGTAGGGGACGTATTAGATATTGTACTGATTTTTATTTGGTTCTTCTTTTAATTGCCTCTTGCGATAGACGGGAATCGAACCCGGGTCAACTGCTTGGGAAGCAGCTATGCTCACCACTTTACCACCAACAGCCACAGCAACTGATAAGAACAGATACTAAACTTGATGTCAGCCAACATTTCGACAATTGATAACCCGAAACGGGTCCGCCGTCGAGCCCGGCGTTCGGCCACCCTGAACATTTCACATACTCTGACCGAGTCTGACCCTGGGGCCGCTCATGTACTGCCCACTTGGAGGATGCTTCACCTCCTGCTACCTCAGTCTAACTCGGTCACTCTGTTGTCAGCGCCATGCTGCGTCTGGCTAAATTTTTGGGTGGCTCACCTGCTACCTCATGTAACTTGGTCACTTGTTGGTGTCACCGCCATGCTGTGTCAGGCTTATGCCTGCATCGTGTGGCTGGGGATAGGAGAGCAGTGCCAGAATGGGCATGGGTGATGGATCTTCGTTGCACCTAGTTGGGTGCTTCCCTATATATTCCCACCATGCCAGCCATGGGTTGTACATTAACTAATAACAGGGAAAACAAATAAAATATTTTACAGAAGGGTCAACTACAGACACTCCAAAACAAATTTTTTGGTGGCTCGCCTACAGACATTTGACTGCTACCTCAATCTAACTTGGTCACTTGTTGGTGTCACTACGCTGTCACCATGATGTGTCAGGCTTATGCCTGGGTCGTGGGGAGGGGGATAGCACAGCAGTGCCAGCATGAGCATTGGTGTCACCTGCAGGTGGTGATGGACCTTCGTTGCACCTAGTTGGGTGCTTCCCTAACATGTGATGGGTATTTGCCTCACCTTTCTTGGTCTGGGTGAGCACAATTGCCATGAGGGTAACAACCAGGCTGTTGCCTGAGAATTTGGGGTAATGGTGGGATTAGGCAGCCTTAGAGGCATCCATGCATGCTGCCCCTGCAGTTTTCTGTCCATTTCCGTGGTGTTTCCATCATTTTCTGAGGTTTCCAGGTTTTCACCCAGCCTTCCCTAGGCAGAGCCTTGGTCCCCTGCAAAAAATGCTCGAGTCTCCCATTGACTTCAATGGGGTTCGTTATTCGAAACGAGCACCCGAGCATCGGGAAAAGTTCGACTCGAATAACGAGCACCCGAGCATTTTAGTGCTCGCTCATCTCTAATTACAATATATCGTGTATTGTAATACATTGCATGTCAGCTTTGATGCTTACAGCCTGCCTGTGAGACCCAGCCTCAGGTGCTGGATCTCACAGCCTTCCATAGAAGGCAGTCCTGATGCCTATGGAAGGCATCGGGACTGCCTTCTGTGACATGGGGTCCCCAACACTGCAGTGTGGGGATCTGATGGGGAAGCGGAGGGTACCCGTACCCTCTGCAAACCAAGTGCATGCTGCAGTCAGCTTTGACCACAGCATACAAGGGGTTAATACGCCGTCATCTGTGTTTTCACCTATGCCGGCATATGCAGCAGGTCTCCATTTGAGACTGCGGGAACCCAGCCGCTCCTGCACCCGCCCGATCAGCGTGCCATACATCATGTACTGCTCTGGTCCTTAAGTAAAAGCAACCAACACCGTACATGTAAAGCGCAGGTCCATAAGGGGTTAAATATTACTCTCTTAATAATTGCTTCCCAGAGAAAACGAGCCATTATAACTAATGAAATGTGTTTGGGAATATATTTATAATAAAGTAATTTTTACATATTTTCATTTTCTTAATTTAAGTGTCACTGGTGCAAAGGATTAGTAGTGCAGCAACAAAAAATTACTACAGGTCACCCACAGACTGAAAAACATGATTAAGTATTTCTGTGTCACTGGTGCAAAGGTGCTATTGTGCACCCACATAAATGCCTACTGGTCAGCCACAGACTTCTTAATAAAAAAAACAAAAACCTAACACTGTCCCTCGGTGCAGTAGCATCCTGTCCCCACACTAATCAGAGCAGAATGGTGGCACACCACATGATCCAGCATTTATGCATGGTAACATGCAGGGTAACATGGTGTGCTGGACAATCACAGCCATGGCAATACTAGGCACGACTGTGATGGCTTCCAAGTGCCCACAGCTTAAACGTTTGTTGATTAGCACTGCAGCCTATCAACAAGCTTTAATTAAATGCCAAACATGGATTTTTGTGCCAGTATCCGTGGTCTGATTTTTGCTCATCCCTACTACCGAGGGCTTGAACTGGAAGTAGGTAGGGAAAGTCAGCTGGATTCCAGGTCAGGGCTCACTGTTCTTGTCTCTCCCTGTCTACAAGTGTTACACATGGAAAACAGAGCTGCTGGTAACAAAAACCTGTTAGAAACCAAAAATATAAAAGAAGGTACCCAAAATATTTTTCAAATATTCAAATTTGGGAACTGAATATGAAAAATTAAATAGTAACTTAAAATCTATGTTCACCAATGCCAGAAGTCTAGCAAGCAAAATGAGGGAGCTGGGGTCTATGGCACTAGGGGAACATAAAGATGTAGTTGGTGTAGCCGAGACATTGCTGTACTTTTCTCATGACTTGGCTGTTAATATTCAGGATTTTACACTGTAGGAAAGACAGGGCCGAGGAGAATGAAGTTCAACTGTCTAACCACATAGAGCAGGCAGCACAGGCTGAAACAGTGGTCATAATGTGAGATTTTAACTTCCCAGATATTGATGGTTGTGCCTGAACTGCAAAGGGGAGAACATTCTTAAACTTGCTGCAGGACCGCCTTCTGGGCAAGTTTATAGAAGAGACCACTAGAGGTGATGCTCTGTTGCATCTGTTTTTAATAATGATGCAGAGCTTGTTGGAAATATAACTGTTTATGGAACACTTGGTAAGAGTCACTGCAATACAATTATATTTCCCCTGAACTTCAGGGCATGTACTGGGAGTATCTATTGTCACATATTACAGAGGAGAAATGGGTGAGCTTTAAATCCATATTGGATAGTTACACTGCAAAATTTTAATCCTGTAAGAGAAATGGCTAAAATTAAACCCCACGTAACTTACAGCTACTGTAAAAAATGCAATAAATGACAAAAACATAGCATATAAAAATACAAATCTGAGGGTTCGGCTGTAGCCTTTGAAACGGCTGGAAAAAATCTAGAAAATATTTTAAAACGTCTAAAATACAAAATTGATCCAAAGGCAAAAAACTCTGAGGTAGAAGCTAATTTTCAGGAAAAATTTCTTCCCCACTTAAATCAGACAGTCAGAATAACTCCCTGGATCAACGATCCTTCTTCAGAAATCTAGTAACTATAACCTAAAATACTATTACACTCTTCTATGTTTGTGTAAAAACCTTCTTTCCTCTAGACGCAGAGGATGTCCCCTCGTCACAGTCACAGTCCTGGGGATAAATAGATCATGGGAGAGAGCTCTGTATTGCCCCCTGATCATGGGCCCTGTTGCAAGAGTTCAGCTTGGGCTCCCCTTCCCTCAGTGCTTCTGGTCTTCTTATGTGGCACAAGGGTCTTTGGGCCCCCTCAGGCTCCTGGGCCTGGTAGCGACTGCTACCTCTACAGCCCCCTATAGCTACACCCCCGCCCTTATATATTTAAAGTGCCTTGCAAAAGTATTTGGCCCCCTGGAACTTTTCAACCTTTTGCCACATTTAAGGCTTCAAACAAAAACATTTATAACATTTAAAATTTTTGGTGAAGAATCAAAAACAAGTGGGTCACAATTGTGAAGTGGAATGAAATTTATTGGATCATTTAAACTTTTTTTGTATTAATAAAACTGAAAAGTGGGGCATGCAAAATTATTCGGCGCCCTTGCATTAATACTTTGTTGCGCCACCTGCGATTACAGCTGCAAGTCACTTGGGATATGTCTCTATCAGTTTTGCACATCTAGAGACTGAAATTCTTGCTCATAATTCCTTGCAAAACAGCTTGAGCTCTTTGAGGTTGGATGGAGAGCGTTTGTGAACATCAGTTTTCAGCTCTTTCCACATATTCTCAATTGGATTCAGGTCTGCACTTTGACTTGGCCATTCTAAGACCTGATTACGTTTATTTTTGAACCATTCCATTGTAGATTTTGCTTTATGTTTGGGATCATTGTCTCGTTGGAAGATAAATCTCCGTCCTAGTCTCAGGTCTTTTGCAGACTCCAACAGGTTTTCATCCAGAATGGTCCTGTATTTGGCTCCATCCATCTTCCCATCAATTTTAACCATCTTCCCTGTCCCTGCTGATGAAAAGCAGACCCAAACCATGATGCTGCCACCACCATGTTTGACAGTGGGGATGGTGTGTTCAGGGTGATGAGCTGTGTTGCTTTTATGCCAAACATATCGTTTTGCATTGTTTCCAAAAAGTTCGATTTTGGTTTCATCTGACCAGAGCACCTTCTTCCACATGTTTGGTGTGTCTCCCAGGTGGCGTGTGGCAAACTGTAAACAAGACTTTTTATGGATATCTTTGAGAAATGGCTTTCTTCTTGCCACTCTTCCATAACGGCCAGATTTGTGAAGTGTTCGACTGATTGTTGTCCTATGGACAGACTCTCCCACCTCAGCTGTAGATCTGTGCAGTTCATCCAGAGTGATCATGGGCCTCTTGGCTGCATCTCTGATCAGTCTTCTCCTTGTTTGAGATGAAAGTTTAGAGGGACGTCTGGGTCTTGGTAGATTTGCAGTGGTCTGATACTCCTTCCATTTCAATATGATCGCTTGCACAGTGCTCCTTGGGATGTTTAAAGCTTGGGAAATCTTTTGGTATCCCAATCCAGCTTTAAACTTCTCCACAACAATATCATGGACCTACCTGGTGTGTTCCTTGGTCTTCATGATGCGCTCTGTGCTTTAAACAGAACCCTGAGACTATCACAGAGCAGGTGCATTTATATGGAGACTTGATTACACACAATTGGATTCTATTTATCTTCATCAGTCATTTAGGACAACATTGGATCATTTAGAGATCCTCAATGAACTTCTGGAGTGAGTTTTCTGAACTGAAAGTAAATGGGCCGAATAATTTTGCACGCCCCACTTTTCAGTTTTATTATTACAAAAAAAGTTTAAATGATCCAATAAATTTCGTTACACTTCACAACTGTGACCCACTTGTTGTTGATTCTTCACTAGAGATGAGCGAACATGCTTGAAACGAGCACTGTACCGCTCGGCTCCCCTGCGCTCGCATGGGTGCAGGCAGCCACTTCCGTCCTCCTCACGTTCGCTCATCTCTATTCTTCACCAAAAATGTAAAATGTTATATCTTTTTGTTTGAAGCCTAAAATGTGGCAAAAGGTTGAAAAGTTCTAGGGGGGCGAATACTTTCGCAAGGCACTGTATACATAGTTATTAGATCACTCCTCAGTCATCTTTTTTCCAAACTAAAAAACTCTTTTGATAATCTTTCTGGATACTGTAGTCCACTCATTCCAGTTATTACTTTAGTTGCCCTCCTCTGAACTCTCTCCAGCTCTGCTATGTCTGTCTTGTGCACAAAAGCCCAGAATTGTACACAATACCACAATACTTCGTGTGCAATCTGACTAGTGATTTATAAAGTGGCAGGACTATGTTCTCATCAGAGCCAGGGTTGCCAACCTTCCTTTAAAATTTTTCTGGACACCTGAGCCAAAATTTACGGACGGCCCAAAATTTTTACGGACATAGGCCACACCCCCTTTTTTAGAGGACACGCCCCCGTCCACGCCCCAGAATAAAGAGGATTGTTTAGTAGTTAAAAATAAAATATGGCATATGGAAACAAAATCAACAATTTTCAGCTGTTACATCCCTGCCATTCTAGTCTGAGTGCTTTGTTTATATGGCTGCAGTGGTGACGCCTGTGACACGCTGGACTTTCTGGCATCATTGCTGCTGCCATGTAAACAAATACTGACAGGGATGTAATGGGCAAGTTTGCACATCTGTCACAATGTTGGTGATGTGCACACTGATGTGCAGGTGTATGGCATGTGTACACTGCAGCCAGTCCTCAGCATTAGAGCACTGATTGGTGATTGGCTGCAGCAGTAACATACCATATACCGGCAAGTCCTTGCTGCAGTTTAACAGACCAGAGCTGCATAAAATGGCTCTGAGGACATAGGACATATTTGGATGGACATTACATTCACCACTACCAAACATACAAGATGACACATCACCACATACCTCTTAAATCCAGTGACGTCTCCCTGATGTAGATCTTCTCTTTTCTCATCTTCTCTATTTGGCCCAGACCACCATGACAAGTTCTTTCAGCCACATCTTCTCTCTGCAGAGTTTGCCACAAAGACACCTTAGATTACCAACTTTTACTGTTATCCTGCTGCTGCCTAAAATACTGTGCCCACTGTTCTCCCCAATACTATACTGTAGATATAACAGTGCCACATAGGTAGGACCCCATATAGTTACAGTGCTCCCCAAAGTCCCACTGATCCTATTAATTCTCTCCCAGAGTGCCCTCCTTAGTAATAGTGCCCCAATAGTGATAATGCTCCACGAGTAGCCCTATTAGCAGTAGTGCCCTCCATATTGTACTAATAATAGTAACACCCCCAATAGTACCCTTGGTAGTAGTAATAGTTCCCCATAATAGAAACCATTTTCCCATAGTGCCTCCAGTAGTGCTCCCAGAAATAATAAGGACCCACTGTAATGGTCCCAGTAATTATAATACCCTCCAGTAGCTTAAATGGTTCCCTCTAGTGCCTCCAGTAGTTCTGGTAGCCTCCTATAGTACCCCCCAGTTTAGATCGCTCCATGTAGTTCCCCAAGAATTTAGATAGCCCTATGTAGTTCCCCAGTAGTTTAGATTGTCCCATGTAGTTCAGTTAGCCCCCATAGTGCCCCCAGAAGTTAGATAGCCCACTTTAGTCCAGATAGCTCCCCTAGAAGTTAGATAGCCCCCTTTAGTTCAGATAGTGCCCTCAGTAGTTTAGATAGCCCCTTGTAGTTCAGATAGTCCCTGTAGTGCCACAGTAGTTTAGATAGTCCCCTGTAGTTCAGGTAGTCCCCATAGTGCCCCCAGAAGTTTGATAGCCCCCATTGTGCCCCCAGTAATTATATTGTCCCCTTAAGTACCCCCAATAGCTTTACTATATACTATAGTGGCCCCCCAGCAGTTTAAATGCCCCCTAAATTCCAGCAGAACCAGCTCCGCTGCTATACAAGTCCCACTGTAGCATGCCACTGGCGGCAATGCTGCAGGCAAAAGACTAAGAAAAATAGCCAGGCTTTCATCGGTGGTCAGTGTGGGGCTCCTCCTCCTCCTCTCCAGTGTGAGCGTCACTCTCATTTCCCTTCTTTGCACACGCATGCGCAGTGCAGAGTAGGGTTGTCACGATATCAGAATTTTGAGTTCGATACCGATACGTATAAAAGTATCACGATACTCGATACTGATACGATACCTTGCCAAAATAAAGAAGAACTTATTAATGCCACCCTGACCCTTATCTGCCCCCCCCCCCCAGACCTTGCTTTTGACCCTGCTCTGTGCACCACCCTGGCCCTTTCAATGTGGCCCCTGGCTCTTATCTGCGTCCCTTTGGCTGTGCCTACCTGGCCCCTGTCTGCACCCCTGGGATCTGGCCCTTGTCTTTGTACGCCTCTTCCTGGTCTGCGCCCCTGGGCCCTTATCTGTGCCCCACTCCCTCTTTGTCTGTGCCTCTCTGGTTCTTGTCTCTGCTGCCCCCTGTGTGCGCCACCCTGGCCCTTATCTGTGCACCCCTCACCCCCCCTTCCCCCCCAGGACCTTGCTTGTGACCCTGCCCCTTATCTGTGCGCCACTGGCCATTTTCAGTGTAGCCCCTAGCCTTATCTTGGTCCCCCAGGCCTTGTTTGCACAGGTGTACTGTGACATCACTGTGTTTATTATCCCTGTACTGTGACATCACTGTGTTTATTATCTCTGTACTGTGACATCACTGTGTTTATTATCTCTGTACAGTGACATCACTGTGTTTATTATCCCTGTACAGTGACATCACTGTGTTTATTATCTCTGTACTGTGACATCACTGTGTTTATTATCCCTGTACGGTGAAATCACTGTGTTTATTATCCCTGTACTGTGACATCGCTGTGTTTATTATCCCTGTACAGTGACATCGCTGTTTGTATTATCCCAGTGCAGGAAGAGGTAAGTGGTCTGTGTTTGTGTGTTTTCTATTTTTCAGGGTCTTGAATGCAGAGGACTACGTCGGATTCGGTGGACTACGTCGGACCAGCTTTTTTTTTTTTTAAATAAAATGGTCAAACAGGGGTCTGGGGGGCGGAGCCTGACCTCGTGGATGACGGCTGTGTGAGAGCGGAGCTCCGGCCGACAAGCACCGATTAGCCTGATAAGCAGCACTATCCGATAGGAATGGTGAAGATTCAGCCCAAGACAAACACCTGCGAGTCTCCGGGTCACCTTTCCTCCATCGACTCCCGACCTGACATGGATAAATTCCTGAATAAAGCTCAGGCTCCATCGACAGCGCGCGCAGCCAAGATGGCGCCGAAGCATCCGGACCGCGCGGCCTACCTAGCAGAGAAAGCCAGCGACTCGGAAATTGATACAGAAGCTGATAACCAGCGGCGGGTGAGTGAATCTCCGGTACTCACCAGAGACTATCTGGACCTTGCTCTGAGTCGGGCCTTGGCCCCTATAGCGTCCGACATTTCAGCTATTAAGGCAGATGTCCGCCATATTGGGGACAGAGTCGAGTCATTGGAGCAGGCACATGACAGCATTCTGACCTTCAATGCCGGAGTACGTAAGGTGCTGGCTTCTCAGCATAATGCGATCAACCAGTCCCTGTTACACCTGGAAGACCAGGAAAATCGCAGCCACAGGAGGAATGTGAGAATCAGAGGTCTGCCTGAATCCTCAGATAAAGAGGACTTATTTGCCTTTATGCGGGCGCTCACCGCCATCTTGTTAGGCTCCCAGCGTGCTGAGAGCATGGTCATAGAAAGAATACACCGAGCTTTACGCCCAAAGCCTTCACCCTCTGAGAATCCTAGAGATGTTATTTGTGGATTGCTCAGTTTCCGGGACACAGAGGCTATTCTTCGCAAAGCCAGAGAGCAGGGGGAGATTATCTTTCAAGGAGCGAAACATCAACTTTACCAAGATGTTGCAGCATCGACCCTCCAAAAACGGAGGATTCTTAAGCCACTTACAGATCTTCTCCGCTCTTCCAGGTTCCCTTACAGATGGCTGTTCCCGTTTGGGCTCCTGATCACAGCGGGGAATCGGACACTAGTGGTCCGCTCCCCAGAAGATCTCAAGCTTGTCTGGGACTCCCTGGATATTACACCGATTGAAGTGCCTTCTTGGTTACCCCTGCCAGAGCTAGAGGAACTACATATCCCTGTTACCCCGCCGGTTTGGTCAACGGTCACAAGAACAAGATCCAGACGGGAGAAAAGAAGACCTTTCTCAAGTGATGCTGCTGACTGACTCTACAAGGCCGTTCTGGGTTCCTCATGTTTATTATAGTATTTAATGCTATTTTATAGCTCATATTATTATGTGTAGCTTTAATTCTCATCATTCTGCCACTTAAGTGTCCTTTGCATGCTCTGGCACTGGAGGACAAGTTGCCTTATTGTTATGTCTTCCTACTAGTGCATTAGGATAGTTCTTGTTAACCCTCTTTTCTTATGCCATCAGGCTAATGGGTGGTGCTTGTACAGATCAGGCATCTCTGATGTGTAGATTTACCTCCCCACTATTGGCTCCCTGTAGAGCCCTATGTTGGTTGTTTCAACATGTTGCATCTTACCTTATGGTAGGGGCTGTTGTTTATGTTTTTTCCTTTATTTCAGTTCCACAAGTTCAATTGTGGGTCTTGAGTCATTCCAGAATGATGCTTCTTATACAAGTATATCATAATGTCGACGCTTAAGCTTAATCTGGCTACTTTCAATGTCCAGGGCTGCACTAACCCTATGAAAAGGAGCAGGGTATTTCAAGAGGTACGACGGGCTGAGGCTGATATTGTCCTATTGCAGGAAACCCACTTTAAAGTAGGCCACATCCCTAAACTCTCCAATTCTTATTTTCAAAAATGGTACCATTCCTGCTATGACCGCAAAGCATCTAGAGGGGTTAGCATAGGCATTCGCAAAAATGTTCCCTTCACTTTGATCTCTGAGCTGAGTGATCCGGAGGGGCGTTACCTTCTGATCAGGGGCTTACTTGCCCATACTGAAATTACCATCTGTAACTTATATGCTCCCAATAAGAAGACAGTCACCTGGATTAGAGAAATGTTGCAGACCATCTCTGCCTTTACTTCAGGTCTACTGATTGTAGGAGGGGACATAAACTTAACCCTGAATCCTTTGCTGGACTCATCTGCTCAGAGATCAATAATTTCATATAGGGCATTAAAGGGCATTCATAAGAAACTGAGAGAGTTGGACCTGAGTGATGTATGGCGGTCTTATCATGGTGATAGGAGAAACTACTCATTTTACTCTAACCCTCATAGGTCATATCAGAGGTTAGATTACTTTTTCACTCAGGATAAGGCTCTACCTCATATTCATAAAGCTGATATACACAATATCACGGTTTCTGACCACGCTATGGTTACTGTCTCGATGTCCTTCCCTGGAATGTTGGGACGGGAGTGGACGTGGAGATTGAATCCCACCCTCCTAGATTCCCCTGCTAGAGTCAGTCAAATAACTAGTAAATTAGCAGACTATTTCTCCCTCAACGATAGACCTGAGACTTCGCCACCTTCCCTTTGGGAAGCGCATAAAGTAGTGATTAGGGGAGAATTTGTGGCACTTGGTGCTCACCTGAAGAAGCAGCGTCTGGAAGAGGTTTCTTCTCTTTTGTCCAAGATAGCACAGAAAGAACAAACTCACAAAAGGTCTTTAGCTGTACAAGATCTGGCTGTCTTGGTTCAATTGAGGAATGACCTTAAAACGCTGCTTAACCTGAAAGCTGCTCGGGCTTATATCAGACTCAAACATAAGTATTACGCACATGGTGAAAAGGGCAATAAAATCATGTCCGCTTTAGTCAAGAAACGCATTGAACAATCTCACATATTGCAAATGAAAGACTCAGGGGGTAGGGTGGTGAAGTCTACTACGGACATTACAAAAATCTTCTCCTCCTACTACCATTCCTTATACAACATACGGCCTCAGGAACCCCCTAGTGGGCTTTCTGAGCGGCTTCAGAACATCACAAAGTTTCTATCCGATTTGAGTTTACTTTCCCTATCCCCCTCTGATTGTGATGCTCTACTGGCTCCTGTCACTTTGGACGAGCTACAGAAGGTATTAAGCTCCATCCCATCTAATAAGAGCCCTGGGCCAGATGGTCTTCCCGCCTCTTATTATAAAAAATTTAGGGATGTTCTAGGGCCCCGAATGGTATCCTATTTTAATGCCCTACTCGCAGGAAACAGGCCTGACCCTCATGCTTTAGAAGCCCATATAACGATTTTGCCCAAAGCTGGCAAAGACCCAGAAGTACCTTCTAGTTATAGGCCCATCTCATTACTAAATAATGATATTAAGATCTGGGCTAAACTGCTAGCCCATAGAATAGCCCCTTTCTTGACCAAGCTGATTTCGCCGGAACAGTCTGGCTTTGTGGGGGGGAGAGAGTGCAGGGACAGCACCTTTCGGGTATTTCAGGCGTTGGATCATGCTATTTCTTCTGGATCTCCACTCACGCTTTTGAGCACTGACGCAGAGAAAGCGTTTGATCGTGTTGATTGGAGATTCATGGAGGCAACCCTTGAAAAATTTGGCTTTCCTGCCCCATTCATTACAGCCGTGATGTCCCTGTACTCCTCCCCCCATGCAAAGGTCAGGGTGAATGGGGTCCTTTCCTCTACTTTTCAGATAAGCAATGGAACCCGTCAAGGGTGCCCTCTTTCCCCTACCCTATTTATTTTATGCCTGGAAACACTGATCCAAAAGATCAGGCTTAGTGCAGAGATTCAGGGTCTAGTTATTGGGTCAGCAACACATTCGGTTGCAGCTTTCGCTGACGATATGCTAATTTTCTTATCAGACCTGGTTAAGGCGTTTCCTGCGATTTTGGCATTATTTGACGAATTTGGGCAATTGTCTAATTTTAAAATAAACCTAACCAAGTGTGTGGCGATGGGGGTGAATATCCCTACAGGGGTGATAAATGGACTGAAGGGGGAGTACCCTTTTAAGTGGCATGACTCTTTCATCGAATATCTAGGGGTTAAAATTCCCAAGGACCTGCAAGCAGCTTTTCGGATCAACTATCCTCCATTGTTAGATGATATTAAGACACAATTGAAGACTCTTGCAATCCCTTTCATGTCCTGGATGGGGAGGAAAAACCTTCTAAAGACATTTATATTGCCTAATCTGTTATACTTAATGCAGACACTACCAATATTTTTACCAGCATCATTTCTGCTGTCAGTTCGTAGAACTTTTTCCTCCTTCATCTGGAAAGAATGTAGGCCGCGAATAGCCCATGCCACTCTCATTCTTCATAAGAACCAAGGGGGGTTTGGCCTTCCAGATGTCGCCTCATATTACAAGGCCATTCAACTTAGATTACATTCTGAAATGGTTAATCCATTTAATGTCAAACTACGCATTCAGATTGCCAGACTGATGCTGCTCCCTCGGATCCAGGCGGCCTTCTGGCATGAGTCACGCTGGGCCTTAGTAGGTCAAGCTGCACCCCATTGGTGTAAAGGAGTGTTACACACTTGGAATTCGTTTTGTGCCTTTATGGGACTTCCCCTTGGTCTATCACCATTCTTGCCCATGAAGTTATTGCCGTATTACCTACAAGCGGATTATGTAGATACTCTGGGTATTTGGGAATGCTTCGCGGACAGAGCAGTAGGGGATGTTCTAGCGAAAAGAACAATCCCTAATATGGATAGCCTTCAGGCCTGCTTAGGGCCACTCAAATGGTCTTTTTTACATTATTCTCATTTTAAGCTGATATGCCAGAAATATTTGGACACAACTAGTAGTGATTACACTCCTACCTGGTACGATGCCTACACCCAGACGCTTTCCCCTAGGAAGAAGGTAATCTCTGCTTTCTATAAAAAGATATTGGAAACAGCTGCTCCTCATAAACCAGGTTTTCTCCTGGGTTGGGAAAGAGAGTTGGGGAGGTCCCTTTCTGAAGGGGAAGCACTGGAGATTCTGAAAAATTTTCATGGTTTTTCTCCATGCATTCGCATCCAGGAGAATTCATATAAGATCGTCACCAAATGGTACAGAACTCCTGATGTACTACATAAGACAAATGCCACTTTAACCCCGGAGTCCTGGCGATGCCACGCTGCAGTGGGCTCCATGTATCACATATGGTGGTCTTGTTCGGGAATAATTCCCTTCTGGTCTTCTATATTAGCATACATAGTTAAGATCTGCTCCTTACAGGGACCTATTTCGCTAGAACAGGTCCTTTTCAATTTATCAGACGCCAATTGCAAGCTGGAGCGTCACTCACTGTTGGCGCATCTTCTTGCAGCAGCTAAATTATTGATTCCCCTGCACTGGCTATCTGTCAATGCTCCCACGGTGCAGGAATGGATTGGCAAGGTTCAGGAGATTTGCAGGTTGGAGGAATTGTCTAGTTGGGAATCTCTGTCCCACGATAAATTCCTCGTCTTGTGGTCTCCTTGGTATGAGTGGCTTCAATAATTTAATGCGAGCAAGAATTGAGTTCAAGATGGGATATTTGTGACAAGGGTTTACCTTTAGTTCCAGCACTAGTTGACTGGACATGTATACACCATATATGTAATGCAGTAGCTGACATTGAGAGTAAGCTTGTAATGTGAACATACTTATGTTTTCTCACCATATTGCTGTATCATGTGAATGACTGGGACTCTGTGGCATGTTGCCACCATTTAAATGGAATGTATATGTTCTGTTTGGATTTATTTGCCGTATATTACAAATAAAGATTACATAAAAAAAAGAAAGCAAAAAAAAAACAAAAAAAAAAAAAAACAGGGGTCTGGGGGAGTGTTTATTTCAATAAAATGTTTTATACTTGTGTGTGTGTATTTTTTTTTTACAATACTACAGTTTTAGTAATTATGGCTATCTACAGACGGCCCTGATTACTAATACTGGGCTTAGTGCTTGCCGGTATGGCAGGCCAGCACTAACCCCAACATCTATTACCTCGGCACCCACCGCCACCAGGGGTGCCGGGAAGAGCCGGGTACCCGCAGGACCGGACCTTCTAAATTGAGGGTCTGGCTCTGGGGCGGCTGCAGGCTGGTACCATTAGGCTGGGAAGGGCCAATAACCGTGTCCCTTCCCAGCCTGGTAGGTAATTTCATTATTTTTTTTAAAAAAAAGGCGTGGGGTCCCCCCTTTTTTCCTTCACCAGCCAGATACAACCAGCAGCGGCAGCCTGGCACTACCAGGCTGGGAAGGGACACGGTTATTGGCCCTTCCTAGCCTAATGGTACCAGCCTGCTGCTGCCCCAGAGCCAGACCCTCAATTTAGAAGGTCCGGTCCTGCGGGTACCCGGCTCTTCCCGGCACCCCTGGTGCGGTGGGTGCCGAGGTAATAGATGTTGGGGTTAGTGCTGGCCTGCCATACCGGCAAGCACTAAGCCCAGTATTAGTAATCAGGGCCGTCTGTAGATAGCCGTGATTACTAAAACTGTAGTATTGTGAAAAAAAAAATACACACACACCAGTATAAAACATTTTATTGAAATAAACACTCCCCCAGACCCCTGTTTGACCATTTTATTTAAAAAAAAAAAAGCTGGTCCGACGTAGTCCACCGAATCCGACGTAGTCCTCTGCATTCACGACCCTGAAAAATAGAAAACAAACACACAAACACAGACCACTTACCTCTTCCTGCAGTGGGATAATACACACAGCGATGTCACTGTACAGGGATAATAAACACAGTGATGTCACTGTACAGGGATAATAAACACAGTGATGTCACCGTACAGGGATAATAAACACAGTGATGTCACAGTACAGGGATAATAAACACAGTGATGTCACAGTACAGGAATAATAAATCTCAGATCAACACATTGTGCCCCATCAGACCTCAGGTCAGCGTCTTGTGCCCCCATCAGACCTCAGATCAGCGTCTTGTGCCCCCATCAAACCTCAGATCAACACAATGTGCCCCCATCAAAGCTCAGGTCAGCGTCTTGTGCCCCATCAGACCTCAGGTCAGCGTCTTGTGCCCCCATCAGACCTCAGGTCAGCCTCTTGTGCCCCCATCAGACCAGCCTCTTGTGCCCCCATCAGACCAGCCTCTTGTGCCCCCATCAGACCAGCCTCTTGTGCCCCCATCAGACCTCAGATTAACACAATGTGCCCCCATCAGACCTCAGGTCAGCGTCTTGTGGCCCCCCTTCAGACCTCAGATCAACACAATGTGCCCCCATCAGACCTCAGGTCAGCGTCTTGTGGCCCCCCTCAGACCAACACAATGTGCCCCCATCAGACCTCAGGTCAGCGAGTTGTGCCCCCCTCAGACCTCAGGTCAGTGTCTTGTGCCCCCCTCAGACCTCAGATCAGCGAGTTGTGCCCCCCCCTCAGACCTCAGGTCAGCCTCTTGTGCCCCCATCAGACCTCAGGTCAGCCTCTTGTGCCCCCATCAGACCAGCCTCTTGTGCCCCCATCAGACCAGCCTCTTGTGCCCCCATCAGACCAGCCTCTTGTGTCCCCATGTGCCCCCATCAGACCTCAGGTCAGCGAGTTGTGCCCCCCCTCAGACCTCAGGTCAGTGTCTTGTGCCCCCCTCAGACCTCAGATCAGCCCACCCAGCCGCTGTCCTCAGGTTCCCCGCTCCACTCTCTTGCCTGCCGGCGCTCACTATGACCTGACGCTGCGTCAGGTCATAGCGTCAGGTCATAGTGCGCGCCAGGGAAGACGGTGGAGCGCGGAACCAGTGAGGACAGCGGCGGCCAGAACAGGTAAGTATGATTTTTTTTTTAAGTGGCTGGGACCTGGGTGGGCTGATCTGAGGGGGGCGCGGGGGCCCTGGCAGCGCGGCAGGCAGATATTAGAACATGGTGCAACGCATTAAAGTGATGCGCGCGCCATGTTCTAAGTATCGGACTGCAAGAAAACTCGGTATCGAGCTTCGGTACCGCACTAGGTACCGAAACCGTACCGAGTTTTCGATATATCGTGCAACCCTAGTGCAGAGTTCATAGTTCGGGCCAGTTTCACGAACGGTGTTTTTTTCTGCCGGACGCTACGGACAGCAGAAGAAAACACCCAGGTTTTGCGGACTGTCCATAAATTAAAGGACGGTTGGCAACCCTGCTGTGCAGGCCAGGCTGAACTCCACTGTATCTAATGTGGGGCATCACACTCTGTGTTTTGGCAGCACAAGATCACACTAGGGCTAAACGCTGACACTGGTCACAGCCAGGATCGCTTAGTAGCTGGGATCCCATAGAAATAAATGGGATTGCTGCCGCAATCGCAAGAAGCCCAGTCCTGTCTGATTTCTGGCGACTGTCCCATTCATTTCTATGGGATCCCCGCTACTCAGCAATTTCTGCCCACTATATGTATTTTTATGCTGCTCTCCACTGGTTTCCATTTAGGATAGATCACTGCAACTATATGTTTTATTACTAGTGATAAGGTCTCAAAATGTGTGTGTATATATATATATATATATATATAGTGTATGTGGTGTGGAGGGGAGTGAGGACATACACTGTGCACGTGTCTGTGAGGGGATTGGAATTGTATGTTGTATGGACCAGGCTGAAGTGTGTTTCTTACTCGGCCAGTTTTTTATTCACATCATTTTTGTGTGTGTGTATATATATATATATATATATATATATATATATATATATACACACACACACACAAAAATGATGTGAATAAAAAACTGGCCGAGTAAGAAACACACTTCAGCCTGGTCCATACAACATACAATTCCAATTGCACAGTGTATGTCCTCACTCCCCTCCACACCACATACACAGGTACTGCATGTTCCCTAACCTCAAAAGTGAAACTTGAGGCTGCAGCACACAGGAATGTCACTTACCATTGTGATGTCACAATCTCTGATAAAACAAGTCTTCTCTCCCACAGTAGAGTAGGGTAGATGCTGGAGTGGAGTTCCTAGTGAAGGTAAAGGACCTTTCATGACGTCAGGACCATGTGCTCAGTCACATGTGTGGGCGGGGTTAAGCTGCTGTGGCCTGTGTTCTTCCTCCGCACCACTCAGCCCTCTCTGCACCACTCAGCCCTGCAGCCCTCCGGGTATGTACACAGTCTCGTCCCGTCTCGCTGCACTGCGCGCACATGCGCAGTGCAGACTTCAGAGTTTGGCCTTCAGGTTCTACGGACGGTGTTTTTTTCTGCCGGACGCTACGGACGGCAGAAGAAAACACCTGGGTTTTGCGGACTGTCCGTAAATTTAGATTCAGAGCATCTATACCCCTTTTGATGTACCAGCTACCTGACACTGATTTCCACAGTTTAGTTTGCTGTCTGCTAAAATTCCTAAGTCCTTTTTTATGTCAGTGTTACCCAGTGTTTTACCATTTCATGTAATGGTGCCTTGTATTTTCCCTCTCATGTGCATAACCACATTTTTCAGTGTTAAACCTCATCTGCCACTTCTCTGCCCAAGCCTCCAATCTACCCAGATCTTTCTGTAGCAGTATACTGTTCTCTTTCATGTTAAAAGGGTTTTCTAAGATTTTAATAATGATGACCTATCCTCTAGATCTGTGGGGGTCTGACACCCCAGAGACTCCTGCTGATCAGCTGTTTGAGAAGGCACCGCTGCTCCTGTGAGCACCACAGCCTTCTCTGTGCTCCCCAAGCACAGCGCCGTTCGTTCATAGCATAGTGGCTGTGCTTGGTATTGCAGCTGAACACTGTTCACTTCTATGGGGCTGAGCTGCACCTAGGCCATGTGACCAATAAACATGTTGTCACCCTGCCTAGAGAAAGCAGCAAGAAGGCTGCAGCACTACTGTGAGCGCTGGTGCCTTCGCAAATAGCTGATCGGCGGGCAGGGGTGTCCCACCAATGAAGCGAGGTGAGGCAATTGCCTCAGGTAGCACCAGGTAGGGACAAGATGCAGACAACAGAAGGGGGATTATCTGTTTCGGCGTTATAGTATTGGGAAGCACAGTGGGCACAGTATGTGGTGCTGTATTACCCTGTATGTTTTGTAGCACTGTATGTAATGTTTTCGAAGTATCTCTTTAACAGTAGGGCTGGAGAGAAGGGGTTAGGTTAAGAACTGTTTCAGTTTTCACCTCAGGCAGTAGAAAGGCTAGGTGCACCCCTGTCGGGGTCCTGAGTGTCAGACCATAATGATCAGATACTAATGACCTATCCTCTTGGAAAATCCCTTTAATTACTTTACGCAGTTTAGTGTAGTCTGCAAAAATGTATATTTTATCGTCCAGCCACTTTACAAGATCATTAATAAATATATTAAAGAGAATAGGGCCCAATACTGACCCCTGTGGTGCCCCACTAGTGACAGTGACCCAATCTGAGTGTGTACCATTAACAACCACCCTCTGTTTTCTATCACTGAGCCAGTTACTTACCAGCTTGCACACATTTTCTCCCAGTCCAAACATTCTCATTTTATGTATGTAAACGTTTATGTGGCACAGTATCAAATGCTTTGGAAAAGTCAAGATATATGACATCCATTGACTCACCCTGGTCAAGTCTCGAACTTACATCCTCATAAAAATTGATTAAATTACTGATATATACAGTGTCAGACTGGGGTGCCTAGGGCCCACCAGTAAAATTTATTTTGGGGGCCCACCGTACGGATACATTCAAACATTACCTTCTCACACAGCAGCAAGATGACACCAGATGATTGAATATGGGGGTCCTTGTAGCAACTTTGAGAAGGTACTGTAGGTCCTGGGGAAAAGAGGACACTGTCTAGCTTTCCCCTATACCTAGAAGTCATCTGATTGTATCTATAAAAATAAACTGGGAAGTTTTTTTTAATAATCTATCAAGTTTTTTATATGAACATAGGCTGGTTGAGGTGTTGTACATTGAATATATGAATATAGGGCAGTAAGTTTAGGGGCCCACCGGGGGATTCACCTGTATCCGAGCCTGGATATATAATATACTAGCAGAAAGACCTGGCTTTACCTGGGTATATTTCATCTATTTCATTTAATGTTTCTGTGTGTCGTTGCAGGACCTGACCGGGTCGGGGGTGTGGTTTACCGGGACCTTGGGGGGGGGGGTGCTTTTAGGTCCTTCTTTTCAGGGTGGCCTGAATTATAGTTCAATGCCATGGTAATTTGAGGAAACACAGTAGATAGCAGTGGAAGAAAACATTGCTTCGCACGGGTATATTTAATCTATTTCATTTAATGTTTGTGTGTGTGTCATTGCAGAGAGAAAGTCTCCTTCCCACCCATTCCTGTAGCTGACAGAAGTTGATTTTTACCTTAATTTTTTCAATCCCCATTGGCTGCGGAGTGGGAGAGGGTGTGGCCTGACCGAGGCGTGGTTTAGCGGGACCTTGGGGGGGGGGTTGCTTTTAAGTCCTTTTAGTGGAAGAAAACATCTTTTATTACTACTGAACGGTAGTAGTCTAATATTAGTCTATTTAAGCTAATGTTTCTGTGTGTTGTTGCAGAGAGAAACTCACCCTCCCACCCCTGCAGCTGACAGAAGTTTATTTTTACCTTCATTTTTTCAATCCCAATTGGCTGTGGAGGGGGAAGGGGGCGTGGCCTGGCAGAGTCGGGGTGTGGCTTAGTGAAACCTGGAGCAGGTGTTGTAAGTCCTTCTTTTGAGAGTCGTGTGAATCACAGGTCGGTGCCATGGTAATTTATGAGGACACGGAATGGGTAGCAGTGGAAGATTTACTACTGAACGGTCATAGTCTAAAATTAGTCTAAAACATAAGTTATATTTATGGTAACCGGAATACACCTTTAACAGTATCATCCACAGCGCTCTGCCCCTTTAAAGCATTGAATAGAAATGACTGGATTGTTACCTGAGATCCTCAGCTGGCTGCTAATTACCTGGCTGTGTTGTTATGGAAACCTGCCCTCCCTGTGTGTGTCTGTGCAGAGAATGGCAGTTGTGGTTTAAAACCAATGCTGTCAGGCTAATATTGGCTAATGCAGGTCATATTTTGGGAATATCTCGGGAACGTTATGTCCTAGAGAGATGAGACCTGGTCTAAAACCTTCCCGGGCACCTGATGTACCTGTGTGCCGAATTTGGTAAAAATCGGTCCAGTAGTTTGGTCGCGCATAGAGAACAGACAGACGGACAGACAGACAGAAACTCATTTTTATAATATTAAGAGATATATATATAATACTAGCTGAAGGACCCGGCTTCGCCCGGGTATATTTGATCTATTTCATTTAATGTTTGTGTGTGTGACGTAAAAAAAATATCGAGAGTGACCTCTACAGCAGCCCGCGCCTTATAACTGTGACCTCCACAGCAGCTAGAGTGGCCACTGTCTTCACCCCAGAAAGCCAGACCTCACTGGCCATTCCCCCAAACATGAAACAGTGCCCTTGGTTACCATGAAGACACACCACTAAACATGAGGCCACGCCCCCTGGCTCAGTGAAGACACGGAGGAGAAGCTGCCTGAGCGTGAGCTACTGAAAGGGTGGACATAGTAACATAGTAACATAGTTTGTAAGGCCGAAAAAAGACATCTGTCCATCCAGTTCAGCCTGTTTTCCTACAAGTTGATCCAGGGGAAGGCAAAAAAACCCCTGTGAGGTAGAAGCCAATTTTCCTCACTTTAGGGGGAAAAATTCCTTCCCGACTCCAGTCAGGCAATCAGAATAACTCCCTGGATCAACGACCCATCTCTAGTAACTATAACCTGTAATATTATTACCCTCCAGAAATACATCCAGGCCCTTCTTGAACTCTCTTAGTGAACTTACCATCACCACCTCCTCAGGCAGAGAGTTCCATAGTCTCACTGCTCTTACCGTAAAGAATCCTCTTCTATGTTTATGTACAAACCTTCTTTCCTCCAGACGCAGAGGATGTCCCCTCGTCACAGTCACAGTCCTTGGGATAAATAGATGATGGGAGAGATCTCTGTACTGACCTCTGATATATTTATACATAGTTATTAGATCTCCCCTCAGTCGTCTTTTTTCTAAAGTGAATAAGCCTAATTTTGATAATCTTTCTGGGTACTGTAGTCCACCCATTCCAGTTATTACTTTAGTTGCCCTCCTCTGAACCCTCTCCAGCTCTGCTATGTCTGCCTTGTTCACAGGAGCCCAGAACTGTACACAGTACTCCATATGTGGTCTGACTAGTGATTTGTAAAGTGGCAGGACTATGTTCTCATCACGGGCATCTATGCCTCTTTTGATGCAACCCATTATCTTATTGGACTTGACAGCAGCTGTCTGACACTGGACATCCCTACGTCCATCCAGGAACTGTGCTGGACTGAGGACAGGGAGCCAGAAAACCGGACTGTCCAGCCTAAAGCCGGACAACTGGCCACCCTAACATCAGCCTGCCCCTAGGGTGGCCAGAGGTCCAGTTTTAGGCTGGACAGTCTGGCTTTCAGACTCCCTGTCCACTGTCCGGCACAGTGCCTGGACAGACACAGGGATGTCCACCCTTTCAGTAGCTCACGCTCAGACAGCTTCTCCTCCATGTCTTCATGGAACCAGGGGGCGTGGCCTCGTGTTTAGGGGTGTGGCTTCATGGGGACCGGTGGCATGGCTTCACGTTAGGGGAAGGCTGGACATTCTGGCTTTCAGACTACCTGTCCTCTGTCATGCACAGGGCCTGGATGGACAAGGGGCGAGGCCTATTGTTTAGGGGTGTGGCTTCATGGGGACCGGTGGCACGGCTTCATGTTGGGGTAAGGCTGGACATTCTGGCTTTCAGACTTCCTGTCCTCTGTCATGCGCAGGGCCTGGATGGACACATGGATGTCCTTTTGAACAGCTCACTCTCAGACAGCAGCACTGTGCTGTCTGAGCATGAGCTGCAGGAAGAAAGTCACACTCCCTCCCACCCCTGCAGCTGACAGAAGTTGATTTTTACCTTCATTTTTTCAATCCCGGTCAGATGCGGAGCGGAAGGGGCGTGGCCTGAGTTGGGGGCGTGGCTTAGTGGGACCTGGGGGTGGGGCTTTTAAGTCCTTCTTTTGAAGGTCGCCTGAATTACAGGCCGATGCCATAGTAATTTCGGAGGAAAGAGGAAAGAAAGCATCTTTTATTACTACTGAACAGTAAATATATGAAATTCACATTATGTGAGGTAATGATTGATGATGAGTAAGTCAGAATACCCCAGTGTCATCCACAGCGCTCTGCCTCTTTAAAGCAGACCTACAGCAGTAAACTGGCTAGGTTGTTATAGAAACCTGGTGTGTGCGGAGACTAACTGCCTGGGAGCTTCTATTGGCTGATAAGGGTCATGTGACCAGGCTACTATTGGCTAATGCATTTTTTGGGAATATCTCAGGAATGGTACGTCCTGGAGAGTTGAAAACTGTTCTAAAACCTTCCCCGACACCTGATGTACATGTGTGCCAAATTTTGTGATTGTAGCTACAGCGGTGCGGATTCCTTTAGCGGACATACACACACACATACACTCAGCTTTATATATTAGATAATTATATATATATATATTATATATAATAATAATTATATATATATATATATATATATATATATATATATATATATATATATTATGATTAATAACTATTTGAACCATTATGCTAGGCAGTGGTTAATGTTCCAAAGCACAATGTGATTGGATGTGTCGTGACCACCCCTGGAATCCCTACGGCTTGACTTATTTCACAAGTCTCAGGCATGTGGAGAGAAGAGGCTACATGAGATATAGTGAAAGGTAAGAAGGGGAGGAGAAATAAAAGACTGTGAAGAAGTGAAGGAGCTGCATATATTGCAACACTCTAAGGGTTAGTCATCCTGGGAACGCCCAAAGAGGTAGGAAACAGACAGTGAGAGAGATTCCGGATTCTGTGTCCTAAAGGAAGACAGAAGGTAAGTGGGACATATTACTTCTAGTGTATTCTGCTTCTAACATGTGTGTCATCTATGGTGACATTACTTGTATAACTTTTCAGTAATGTAGAAGTAATTATGTCAACAACATATACATACAAATGATTAACCAGCAGCCTACATACTGTAGGCACTTACATAATGACGGTTCTATAGACAGCTTAGAAACAAGCCAGCAGTACAAGGAGTTTACTCACTATAAAGTATTCCTGTCGTTTTACCAAAGTTCAGATGGACGTTTTAATCTTTCTGCTTTCGTTGTAATGTGACCCTTTAATCCTGTCCCTAAATTCAGATCAAGTGTCTTGTACAAAGGAAAAGGAAGTCTGGAATTACTGGCATGGACTGCATATCAAAACCCAGTGCTACAAGGTACAGTATTTAAGCATGCCTTAATTCTACGCATTGTACACTTACTTCAGTTTTGCAATATAATGGTGCAGAAGATTGATTTTTAGATTTAAAATAGAATATTCATTATCAACATTAGTGTTGAGTGATGCGAAGCATCTGAAGCGGAATTTTGTCTGAAGTTTAGGAGAACGTCGATTCTAAACGAATATGAGTTTCCTTGTGCTTCTTAGTAACAAATCAGTTTTCATAAAATGGTGGCTGCATGCATTAGAAAGTAAAAGTAAGTGTAGAGGAGGAACGCTGTGGACTCCTTTAGGCTTGCTACTACCGATGATGACAGTTGGGTGGGAGCAAGTTGCAAGAGGTCAGGGATGTGCACAGGAGACAGGTGACACAAGTGACACACAAACAGATGTAGATGATGATGTAGCCAATTGCACATAGGAGCTAGGTGAAGAGGGGACATTGTCATCATCAGAAGGCGAGTGTGGCAGCATGCCCATGAGACAGCAGGGTGAGATCTGGACCCAAATGCAAGGTGAGTACACTGTCTGCTACTCAGGAGACTAACTATGAGAAACACACTCACAGTGCGTGGGTTCATAAAAGCAACGGTAAGCAGGCATCACACAGTGGTGGAGGGAACATGTGATTCTTGGCAGTGTGGGAATTTTTCACAAAGTCATTGGGGAAAAATAACGTTGCGCTATGCAGGATTCATGGGCAGAAGGTGAAGAGCTGCCAATGTGTTAATGTTAGCATAACGGCCCTGTGTCAACACATGGAGCGTCACCATAAAATGGTATGGGAAAACAGTGGCACTAATTTAGTCTTACAGCCTGATTCCGCAACCACTGCATCTACCAGCGGCCTGCACCTCCTCTCCAGCAGTCAGAGCTCCTCAATGTCAGCACAAGGAAGCTGTCGTTCCTCCT
This sequence comes from Rhinella marina, assembly GCA_900303285.1. Classification (NCBI taxonomy): domain Eukaryota; kingdom Metazoa; phylum Chordata; class Amphibia; order Anura; family Bufonidae; genus Rhinella; species Rhinella marina. The sequence goes on along the minus strand of ONZH01020678.1, from coordinate 2,392 downwards.
CATTGACTTCAATGTCATCTATTACTCCTGATTCTCCTCCTCCTTGTCACTTGTTTCGACAGCAATCAATCACCGAGGAGATTGCAAAAAGACTGCAGATTGCAGAAGTATGTGTGCACTTATCCAGTGGAACAGAAGCTCAACGTGCACCTGGCCAAGTTGCTGATACTATGGTCCTTCCCTTTCCGTGTAGTACAACCCCTGGCAAATATTATGGAATCACCAGTCTCTGAGGATGTTCCTTCAGTTGTTTAATTTTGTTGAAAAAATCAGATCACAGACATGACAAAAAACTAAAGGCATTTCAAATGGCAACTTTCTGGCTTTAAAGGGGTATTCTCATCTTAGACAATGGGGGCATATCGCTAGGATATGCCCCCATTGTCTTATAGGTGCGGGTCCCACCGCTGGGACCCGCACCTATAGCCAGAACGGAGCGGGGAGCGCTGCACCTGGAGGACCCCAGGTTTCCGGGGGTCCGGCCACCACCAGGCGCAGCTCCCCGCGCCGCTCATAGAAATGAATGGGAGCCGGGCCGTGCATGCGCGGTGCGCTCCCATTCATTTCTATGGAGCCGACGGAAGTAGCCGAGCCAGCACTCGGCTATTTTCGGCGGCCCCATAGAAATGAATGGAGGGCGGCTGCGCATGCGCAGTGCACCCTCATTCACTTCGGGGGCTCCGTTCTCGATATAGGTGCGGGTCCCAGCGGTGGGACCCGCACCTATAAGACAATGGGGGCATATCCTAGCGATATGCCCCCATTGTCTAAAATGAGAATAACCCTTTAAGAAATACCAAAAGAAATCAAGAAAAATAATTGTGGTAGCCAGTAACAGTTAAATTTTTAGAACAAGCGCAGGGAATAAATTATGGAATCACTCAATTCTGAGGAAAAAAATATGGAATCACCCTGCAAATTTTCATTACAAACAATAACACCTGCAACAGATTAAACCTGCTCGTTAGTATCCAGGTAAAAAGGAGTGATCACACTTTGGAGAGCTGTTGCAACAAGTGGACTGACATGAATCATGGCTCCAACACCAGAGATGTCAATTGAAAAAAAGGAGAGGATTATCAAACTCCTCAAAGAGAGTAAATCATGACGCAGTGTTGCACAAGATGTTGGTTGTTCACAGTCTGCTGTGTCTAAAACCTGGACCAAGTACAAACAACATGGGAAGGTGGTTAAAGGCAAGCATACCGGTAGACCAAGGAAGACATCAAAGCGTCAAGACAGAAAACTTAAAGCAATATGCCTTGAAAACAGAAAATGTACAACAAAACAAATGAGGGACAAATGGGAGGAAACTGGAGTCAACGCCTGTGACCGAACTGTAAGAAACCGCCTAAAGGAAATGGGATTTACATACAGAAAAGCTAAAAGAAAGCCATCACTAACACCTAAACATAAAAAAACAAGGTTACAATGGGCTAAGGAAAGGCAATCATGGACTGTGGATGACTGGATGAAAGTCATATTCAGTGATGAATCTCGAATCGCATTGGGCAAGGTGATGATGCTGGAACTTTTGTTTGGTGCCGTTCCAAAGAGATTTATGCAGACGACTGTCTGAAGAAAACAGGCAAATTTCCACAGTCATTGGTGATATGGGGCTGCATGTCAGGTAAAAGCAATGGGGAGATGGCTGTCATTACATCTTCAATAAATGCACAGGTTTACATTGACATTTTGGACACTTTTCTTATCCCATCTATCGAAAGGATGTTTGGGGATGATGAAATCATTTTTTCAAGATGATAATGCATCTTGCCGTAGAGCAAAAACTGTGAAAACATTCCTTGAAGAAAGACACATAAGGTCAATGTCATGGCCTGCAAACAGTCCGGATCTCAATCCAATTGAAAATCTGTGGTGGAAGTTAAAAAAATGGTCCATGACAAGGCTCCAACCTGCAAAGCTGATCTGGCAACAGCAATCAGAGAAAGCTGGAGCCAGATTGATGAAGAGTACTGTTTGTCACTCATTGAGTCAATGCCTCAGAGACTGCAAGCAGTTATAAAAGCCAGAGGTGGTGCAACAAAGTACTAGTGATGTGTTGGAGTGTTATTTTGTTTGTTTGTTTTTCATGATTCCATAATTTTTTCCTCAGAATTGAGTGATTCCATAATTTATTCCCTGTGCTTTTTCTAAAAATGTAACTGTTACTGGCTACCACAATTATTTTTCTTGATTTCTTTTAGTATTTCTTAAAGCCAGAAAGTTGCCATTTGAAATGCCTTTAGTTTTTTGTCATGTCTATGATCTGTTTTTTTTTTCAACAAAATTAAACAACTGAAGGAACATCCTCAGAGACTGGTGATTACATAATTTTTGCAAGGGGTTGTAGACTCTGCACATTTCAGAGAACTGATGGCTTGTGTCCAAC